>NW_027019365.1:5763845-5860892 GCF_013076305.1 Rhopilema esculentum | reverse complement strand
TAAGCGTTTTATGCTATTGCAGCAACTTTGAACATCGAACTGCCCATGACCTCTGACGGAGGAGTGATCCATCTTTGTTCTGACTTTTCTACCAAGATATTTTATTTGGAATATACCTTTAGTCAGGGCCGGATTAAGGCGGGTGCTATTGCTGCTGCAGAATTAGGTCAATTCCTGAAATATGCCCAGATGAAAACAGACAAAAGTTTTCCTAAATCTGATCAGGCCCAATGATAGGTTCTTTCTGAGCTGAAGCATTAGGCCCAAATAGGGCTTAATTCAGCACTGCAGGGCCTCCGACAAAGGGACGGGGGAAGCCATGGACCCCCCCCCCCACTTTTTTGCAAAGCATTAGAGCTATTTGTAAAATCTTGTGTTAAGATTGTTAAAATATCCATTGCTCCATTGCCCCCCCCCCCTCACTTCTAGTTATGCCATAACGTCTTACTTTTTTTCTCTATTAGAGATTTAGTTTCACGCGAATTAAAAACTCCACACAAGGGCACTACTGTAAATAGATCCTCTCTGAACATATTGATAAAGCACTTGCCTACAAGCGGAAAATATATTCCTATTTAGGGCGACATAAGAACCAGAACTCAATTCAATTTTTTCTGTGAGACGCGCAAATTGGTTAAAAAATGAGCAATACGGAAACTTAGGGGTGTGTAGCACAACAGGCAGACTAAAATCACAAATGATCCTTGGACAACTTGCAAAATTGTAGGTGTTCGTGCTAAATTACTTGCAAAGTTTCAAGAAACTTGCTACACTGAGAACCCAGATTTCATAGCCATAAAGGTTCTTTAATCGAGGTTTTTATAAAAGAAAGATAGCCTGTAGTTTCTTAAATTCGTAGGTTCTTTTATTGCAGGGATTCACTGTAACCATACAAAAACTGGGTAAAGTTTGATCCTATATTTATATACACTTATTTTTATAAGAAACAGGTTATAAGAAACGGTAGGCTTAATTTTTCAAAAGTTAAGAAACAACCCTACCTAAATTGAAAAAGCTAAGAAACTTTTATAATTTTAAGTTTTAACTTTTCACGTTGACACTCGAAACATTCTTGACATTGAACATTGCTGTATATTGCAACATTACACTTGCAATATATGCAATTTGCATTCATTCTCAGTAAAATTGCACACTCAAAATTTTAAAAATTGGTTTTCACTTCAACTTGAAATTGATGAAGTTCAATGAGTTTAACTGTTTACAGATCTCAACAGAGTTAGTCATTCTAGAAAAACAAAATTCCTTGATCGCTTTGTTTGTTTATCTAAGAAATTCATTACCTAAGAAATTTAAGAAACATGTCAGAAACTTTTGATAGTAAAATGGCCAGAAAATTTAAGAAACTGCCTACCAGCACCGGACCTTAGTTTCTTATAAAAATGTACGTGTATTTGGCGCCAGAGAAATGGCAGGATTGTTTTTATCAGTTAAGTACCAGTTTCAGCTATGTTCACTTGCCATGCATTGAAAACCACGATTTTGATGGATACCGGCATGTTGTGAGAGGTCAGCTCTGTAATGAAAATGATCAATTTGAAACTGGAATGGAAGCTATGAAATTAAAACTAGGGTTTCCCTTCCCTCTGTTAATTTTATGATAGGTCTGTGCAACGATTGCTAGTCGAAGAAATAAAATACAAAGAAATCTTGTCTTATATCTTTTACCGGGTAATACCCAATTCTGGATTAGAGAATTTTCGTTTTCTACCAAGGTGGATCGCTAATCTTTTCACTTAGACCCAATTTCACTGCGCCGGACAAATTTTATCCTGATAAATTTTGACTTGTGCGTTGCCTATTTACATCAGGTGGAACAAATTTTATCCACTGTTGGCTTGCGTTTACACCGGACCAATCTTTAACAATAAGGGCATGCCACATCAGGAACAACATCGGTTCAGGATTAGAAAGATTCACTCAACATTCACTCAACAAGAAACATTCACTTATCTTTCCACTAACATGTACCTTGTTTTTTTGGAGAAATTCAAATGTTGTGGGAGGAGCAATAAAGACTTAAATTAAATCCTACTTCTTAACATGCCCGTGTTTACATTTGTGTTCACAATAGTCGTTAGAATTAGCAGATAGGGACCATCCTCTCACCGCTCCAACTTGTTTATCAAATCCGTAAGCATGGCAACTCTATGCGAATTCTCGATGTTTTTAAATGAAACAGTCAATGTCATTAGCAACTTTTATTTTGCATGGTTATCCTACAGTATATTTTTGTTAACAATAGTTGTTTGTTAACTTTAAGTGGGTGTGTTCTTTCCTTGTCGTATCCAGAATGTATTCAAATAAAACTGTCTTTGTTTCCATTTGCTTCCCCATTCGATATAGTGGTTTGTTGCTTCCCCTCTGTATTTCTCAGCGAAGCTCAAATGGTTAGTTTTTATGTTGTGTTCTTTTAAGTAGATTAGGCGTATTAGTAAAAAATGACACTGTTTTGGAGTATCACTATGTACTAAACAATGCAAGATCTCAGAAGGCACCACCCACTCGAACTTCAAATCATTCAATGTAATGTGATGCTGGATTTGTTTTCTAAATAACATAGATAATAAAGTTTCTTAACGCAGTATTTTATGGTGCCCCTAAATAAGTGTTCCCTTAAAGAAAAATAACTGGCTCTATATGAAAAATTACACTTCAAAACTTCGCATCATTTTCGTCGCCTGTCAGTGATGATTGCCTTTTAAGAACCAGCATTTGAAGTTGTTTCTTTTATTCATTTAACGTTATTTACTTCAAGAGGATTTGTTTCTAGATGTCCAGATAATTAGTCTGCTCGCACTAAGATAGCGTGAAGGAATTCTTTTTTCAATCCAGGTCTATCTACCGAACTGGCATCTCTTCTCTTGAACAGGCGAAAGGCATTGCAGGCTGTGATGCTCTAATCGTATCTTAACTATTCTGATGACTAGAAGTTGCTGCTAGAAATAGTTTAAAGACTCTTTATGGCGATTTCCAAGCCACGATTTTCCCCTCCCATTTTGAAAATAACCTTATTCCTTCCTTTTCAAGGTTCAGTATGTTTTCATTTTTCTTCTATGTTTTCATTTTTCTTCTATGTTTTCATTTTTCTTCTATGTTTTCATTCTTCTTCTATGTTTTCATTTTTCTTCTATGTTTTCATTTTTCTTCTATGTTTTCATTTTTCTTCTATGTTTTCATTCTTCTTCTATGTTTTCATTTTTCTTCTATGTTTTCATTTTTCTTCTATGTTTTCATTTTTCTTCTATGTTTTCATTCTTCTTCTATGTTTTCATTCTTCTTCTTCTACCGATCAACATTTATAACTGACAATAAAAAGCCCTTTTCATTTCTGGAGTATTAGATGTAGAATATAAAGTATTTTATCTAGTTTGAGATGCTCGAAGGTCTAAAGGATTACGTCATCAGTAGATATTTGAATTAGAAATGAAAAGCGCTAATCTGTTGCTTGTTAATATCTATGCGAAATCGCGAGTACCCTTTCTGTAGCCTCTGAGGCAGAGCGTTGCTCACAATGACCTTAGTTCAGCTATTATGCACTCAGTTATCTTTCTTTATGCGTCGAGTTGACTAGTAAGATAAAGACACGAAATAAAGGATCAAGCTATTGCTTATCTTCGCGCTATATTTATCGACGCTATCATTTGATCTGTATAACTACACATACCGTTCGCTTCTTTTCATCTTTCAAAGATCAAACTCGGGAATGCTTTCAACAACAAAGTTTGCTTCTCCTTTTGCGAATTTTTCATTTTTCATGCATCGGACTGTAGAGATATCTATATTTCTTTATCTCCATTCGATGTCCTCATAATATTCGACCTTACTTGTAGTTTTGATACAAAACTATTCGCCCATAAAACTTTGGTGTCACTAAGTCTTTGCAAACTAAGTCTTTGATGTATTGTGACGCACTTTTTCTTATTTGAACTGGTTGTCAGCTGCTGTCTTTTTCTGTGTGTTATAATGAAGAGATAGATGATTAATATATAGATGGTTTGTCATCATCCCTTTTTACAAACGTTTTTATTAAAAACTGGTTGCAATTCTAAAGCTTTTCTATTGAAAGGATTTGTTTATGTTTTAGTTGAAGCTTTTCCAGTGTGTGATGGAACAGTGTTTGGTCGTGAAAGGTGAAATTGAGGTTGCTGTTCCAGCTTCGCATGCATATAGCTATCTTCGTGATGAAAAAAAGCGACGTGAATGGGACGGGATGTTGATGTGAGTAGAATATTGATAGAAAAGGCTCTTCCTAGGTAATTCATACAGATGGTTGAAACCATTTAGATGTCGCTGTGTGTTAAAGAGCAAAAGGTCAATGTTGTAGGAACAAAAGTCATCAATAAATCTTTAGATCTTTAGGACGAAATCATCTAGGTAAGATCTTTAGGACTAAATCATCTAGGTAAAATAGCCTGCAGTAGATTCAGTGTCGATTGTCAGTATTTCAGAAGCGTCAACAAAACTTGAACAATGTATGAAATTCCAATGCAATCAAATTATCAATAGAAATTTTAATGTGCAAAAGCTATTTTCCATTATTCTGCTACCCTTCAAGACCTATAACCTGTGATAAGTGACCTCTGATCTGTGACCTTTAACCTGTTTCCAGAGGACCTAGTGATGTGACCCGTTTTTTATGATGTAAGCCGATGTGAGCCGCTCTTTATCTTTTCCCCTAGTATACAGCAGCTGTAATGCCTGTTTAAAGTATTTGAATAGACTTCCTAAACTGAGGAACCTGTCACATATCAAATCCTTAATTTTTCGTTTTTGATGCCACCTTTAACCATTACTCTTTAGTGATGTCGAGGTCATTGAAGAGATGGATGACGGGAGTGACGCACTTTTGCACTACGTCATGCACAATCGCAACCCACAACAAAGAATGAAAAGTGACGATTTCGTTATGCTGGTTTCAAGACGACCAGCACGCGAGAAGAGGTACGATTTAAATATCTCATTTGGTCCAATAACGCAAAAAATCGAGTTTCATGTACATGTTTCAAAGCAGTCGTTTATGTTGTGAGAATTTCTCAGTCACTGAGTTGCAGAGCATCTTAAAACATAATGTTGCTTTTCTGATATTTCTTTTTGAAGGGAAGTATTACTTCAATCAAGTTTTTATGTTTTCTCATCAATTATTTGGTTATTGGGATTAAAATGAATAACTCAAGTGTATCAGCTCTTTACTAATTGACTGTTGAATATAAAGACTCCAGTGAGATTAGAAACTTGCCTGCAGTACTTTTATATCAAAACACTGATTGGCACTTCAAAAAATTTGAGCCTTGTACCGTTAAATTTGCTTTAAAGTTGTTTCCCTGGTTTGACATGAACTGAATATGCTGCTAAGACTTGTTTTTCTGAATTAATTCGAAAATTGTTGAAAAATGTGTAGGCTGCCTTTCATATTAACATTTTTTTCAAACTGTTACATCCATATTCCTTTTAATCTCTTTTTATCATGCTTGGATATCAAAGATTATGAGAGCAGAAACAAGTAAATTATCTCTGATAAAGACAACAGATACAAGAGTTTTATGTCTAGTTTGCATAAATATAATTATTTTCACTTCGATTATCACTTTTTCACCTCTGTTTTACAGCAACTGCGGAGCTTTTTGTCCTGTAGTTAATTTTTTCTGTTCGTGATTAAGCGTTTTTTTTTCATCAGTGAACCATTTACGATTGCTTATCGATCTGTAACTCTTGACTCGTTGCCACCCAAACCAGAATATAATCGAGCTGAAGTATGTGTTTTCTTTTATGCTGATCTCTATCTTCTTCGAAACATGTTTGTCAATAAAACCAATAACTTTGCAATTTAAGCTCTATTTAAATTTCTCTATTTTTTTACTTTCCCTTTTTTTCATGCCTTCACTCTTTTATTTAAAGCAGTTTTTTCGCAATATGCATCTTCACCTTCCAAGGAATAGTATCAAGCATGGTTGATTTTTTTTTAAATTGATATTTTTGTAGAAATCAAGCTTTTTAACACCTTATAGCAACCTTGCACCAATTTACATGTACTTGCTGAAAGGGCATTCTAATATTTAGGTTTTTATATATTGAACAATGATTAGAAGATTGCCCAATGCCATTGAAGAAAAAGATTTGGGATGCTTTTAGAAAAGCCTTAGGCATATAGTATCGAATGCAGAGAAAAAAAGCTTTCTTGTTGTGATATGCTTTTCTGCTTGATTTTTTGTTGATCATTTTTACTTTATCCATTAATATTTACTCGGTATTCTAACAGTTTTACAAAAGACATGTGCCGATAATTCTTGTAACAGTGTCATCAAGGTGTCATCAAGTGGATATTGTGTCATCAAGGACTATTCACCTGAAATATTCGTTGATCTTTCTGTTACAAGCTTCTTCTTCCGGACGACTTCTTTTGATCTAGACAATGTTTTCCAATTCTCTTTCATCTTTATTTGCTATCGATGAACTATAAATACATGACCAGAGTTTCAATTTCAGAACCTTTGCTCTGGTTTTTTGGTTAAACCCAACGAAGCAGATGATAAATCATGCAAGGTGATTTGCGATTAATTATACCTTAATATACTACCATGTTTTTCTTATGTTTTGATTTTAAGCTTGCCAATTACCACTGGAGAAGAGTGGCCTAGTATATTCTGTATTAAAAAGTCTTTAACACACTTCAGATGCCAACATAGTTAAGAAAATCAACTTAAAAAGTTACATTTCAGCTTTAACCTTGGACGAAAAGTGTAAATGCGCGACTCTGTGTTATTAATCCTATAATGCCTGTTGTAGGTTTATCTGATGATGACAAAACCAGATTCCTAGTAATTATTTAAACAATCTTTTGGTGGTACAAAACTTGAAAATGGCTTTGAAAAAAGCAAACATTTAGTAAACTAAAGCTTTTCGTCTGACATTCTTCAGAGTTTAAAACGTCAGAACATAGACCGAAAACTCTACGCTAGGAAATATATATACCCAGTTGTGGATCGAAATAGGCCAATCAGAAACACGAGCACATGACTGTTGAGGTTGACCAATCAGTGCCGCTTGCTTATTGAGAATGTTACCAATGGAGTCCTAAGGTGAAAACGAACGCCTTTTGTCTACACAGTAGCGGTTTTTTCGTGCTTATGTAGATAGATTCCAAAACTGCTAGGTGGAACGACGATCGGGCTTTACCATTAATCAGTAATTAGTAATAATTTGTTTTGATATATGAATCATTATAATAAACTACGTTTTCAGGGCAAGTTGTCGAAATACAGAGATACTAATTAATCTAAATACAGAGAAACTACCGATAAAAGGATACCTTTTCAGAGCTTTATAGCCATTAATATACTCAAAAAGCTATCATCTATGTCATCAAGTGTCATCATCTATGTCACGTATGTTTAAAAAAATATCTATAAATAGTTTTTCGACTCCAATTTATGAGTTTTTCTTAAGAATTTATCGGAAATAACTGCATCGAATGAAACGGAAAAATTTTATCAGGGCAATTGAGAATCTTTCTATTCTATCTTGTGAAAAACAAGATTTCGAAAACATTTAAGTAAATTTGTATGCAGAAATGCCTTCCCGTGTGGCCTATTTTTTCCGTCCGCTTCAAAAACAGTTTTTTCATTATGCGTGCTTGCTGCTAAGGAACTTCCTGTTCATTGATTAACTGGAAGAAATTAGCAAATAACACACAATGTATTTATGATAACAATGTTCTTTTCTTTTCTATTGTTTGTTGTTGATTGACGTATTTCCGGCTTTCAATCTAAAACATTAAACATCTAACAATACCAACTATGCACAATACGTTAGTCATTTCAAATTCATAAATGTTTTCTCTTGTATCCATAGCTCTTTTTGAGCTATAAAACCAACAGTCAAGCATGAGAAAATTCAATGTTTTTATTTAAGCTGACCTAGTTGACTATGGGAAAATAAATTTTATTAACATTTTTAAAGAGAATGTAAAGAAAATTATTTTCTTTACGTTAACAACTAAGTAAGATTTTCATTTACTCACTTTTGTTTTCATAACCTTTTCCTAACAGCAATAGAAATCTAAAATTAACTAACAGCTTCATATAAACTGTTTTTTTTATCTATTGTGTTTTCTTGGTTATGTTGTTTCTTTTAAAACAAGATCACTAGGAATCCATTAACTTAATAAAATGAATTTGCTTCATTCTCAATTTTTTTATCTTTTGTATTGAAAATATTTCCTGTTTGATTTATTCATTTTTAAAAAGTTACATTGCTAAGCCTAGCTCTTGTTTTTTAAACATACGAAGTGAAAGGACTTGAGAAAATTCCCAGCTCGAAATTAACATTTTTGAGAGCTACTTTGGTGTTTTCTTCTTGAGCAAAGCTTAAATATAAGATGAATTTCGAGTTAATTTTAGTGTATGAAAACATGAATTTGGTTGCTAAAAGCACCTTTGGGCGTCAGACATTAAAAGTCTTATTTTTCAACGAATATAAGGCAGTTACGTTTACAATAAAGACAACGATTATGTTGGAGATGTCAAATGGATAGATTGCATTTCAAGCTATTCATTAAAAATCTGAATGCCGTTCTGCAACCATTTTCGAGAATCATGATGATATAATAAGAGATTTGCCTGTTTACATTGAGCAAAAGCAACGGGATCGAGATGGAGATCGCAATCTGGATATATTTGTGTATACTTTAGTTTTGCGTTTATAAGGCCAAAACTGAAAGAGGGTTGTGATCTATTCTGGCATACGTTTCATGTCTTTATTCACAATTTCTTCATTCGGTCTCATTTTCTGAGCCTTAATAAATGAAGGTGCCTTTAACATCTTTGAAACAAGATTTTAAACAGTCGTTTCCTTTCTCCGTTGTTGAATTTACTCCGAATTCTTTCCCCCTTCCAAACGACGAAAAGGCCTTTCGAATCTTTAGACGATCATAATGCTGGATTGGAAGACATTCCAAGAAATGGAAGTTTGTGAGAAGAAATCCGGACCGTTTACAGGGAAAATTTTTACAGGATCGGGGTGAAAATTACGATCCCTATCTGCCTTTGGAAAGGATCAAATGGTGGGAAATGGATCACGATCCTGTGATTGCGACAGATCTTCAGGATCGCGATACCTATCCTTATCCCGATCTTTATCCCGACCGTTATTCCGATCTGTATTCGGACCTTTATCGCGATCTTTGTCCCAATCCCGATCCCATTATAGTCGCTCCTTGTAAATAGGGTAACAATGATTACTTACATTAAGAGCTTGTTGTTTCTATTTTTGTCAACTACGAACGTTTACTTTGTAGCAAAGGCTTGATTGTTCTGGTTTGCTGAGATTAATCACCCCTTTCGTTGCCCTACAATCTCTCTTTGACAGAAGTTCCACGAATGAATGAAACAAATTTTCCATAATTTGTTTTAAGACTTGGCAATTGATATTTCTTGTTGTGTAAACATAAAACAATGGTGTTTACAAAAGTTTATATCGTATTAGAGTTGTTTTCTTTCTTTTTTATTTAATGCAACAAAATCATCCATTGATAAGAAAAACAAACCCTCCTCAGAAAAATCGTTAACTTTTGAAAGCCGTTATGTTTTATGACTAAATTAAAATGTGTATGATATAGGGATTAGATGCATGGAAGGCAGAAGATTAATTCTTGTTTATTATGTAAAGTATGTGAGAAACTATAACATTTAAAGAGGGCCTGCTTATGTTAAAGAAGAGACGAAGGTTTGGTTTCGATATTGGCCGGGTACATTAAAAACCAACGCGCAAGAAATCAAAGTTTAAAGACAGGGTAAATTGCTTTTTGTTACAGGGTTTCCATTCGGACAAGATCACGTGATAATAGCATCATTGCTCTGTTATTTTAAGTTTCTGTAAAGGGTATAAAAGTGGTGATTCCATAAGTCAGATTTAGTCTTATCGTTAGCTTGATCGTGCTCGTAGGAGTCATTATAAGTAGAACTCGACATTTTATCGCTGATAGCCGAACCGTTGCTATAAAGGAGAATTTTCGGACATATCGTGGATGAAGATAGAATCAGAAGAACAGCGAAATGTTTTCCTTCTTTCTACTTAGGCCCTCAGGACTGAAAATTTCTACCAGTTCTTTCATTTTTCGCATGCTAGAATTTTTGAAAATATCATAAACATAAGAGAACTATGACTTTAAAGATGGTAACGTCATATACAATAATAATAATACTACTAATAGTAATGGATTCATTCCAGCTTATCCACATAGTGGCTCTACATCTGGAAAATTTAATTTCAAAAATTAAAATAGCATATAATAATGGAAACATTTCATTTTCAATTCAACTTAAACTACAACTACAAATCTCACTATTACAAGGTAATTTGCAATTGGCTAGCCTGGTTTTACAAGAAAAAACTATAACAATCGTAAGGTAAAAGGAAAAACTGAGAAAAATAAAATAAAATAAAACAACTAAAGTTAAAAAGGATGTAATTCCGGATTTGTCCATGGCTTATTTTTGCAACAAAATATGTAGTACGTAGTACGGATGGCAATGTTGGAAAGTTTAGAAATGAGATACTGTTTTTGTTGCTGATCGATGGAGAGAGAGTCACACATTTTGAAGAATGAATTGCAGGAATTGCCGAAGATGCCAAGAGAGCTCATAGAAAGATTAACAAAGGAGACACATTTGAACTGCTGCTGTAAACCAGATAAGAGAGGAGCATACTTGCTGTGTTTTCTTGTAGCATTTGTGTTAAGATTGGATTCGAAGCCAACAGTTAGCTCTAAAATGTAAAGGTAATTGTTGTTAGTCCTCAAGAGAAGATCAGGGCGAAGGTTTTCTCCAGTTATGATTGATGGTGAAAGAAAGCCAGGTATATCAGCGTAGATGGTAGATTCATTGACAGCTTTTAGTGACGTAGCTAGAAAGTTTAGTATAGAGTTATGTCGCCAGGTGTATCGGCCTTGTTCCAGATATGTTTTGCAGCCAGCAACAACATGAAGGAGTGTTTCTGGCAGAAAACAGAAAGAACAGTCAGAGGTCTGGCTCAAGTTCCATTTTTTCAGGTTTTTCTGTGTGGCAAGGGTATTGTTCAGGTACCTTATGGTGAAATTGAAAATATTCTGAGGCATGCTACTTTGCACCTTGGACCAAAGTTTGTTTATTTGTGGAAGATTCTGGTTAAAGAGATGTGATAATAAAGATCCTTGGGAGGTTATAATAATAATAATAATAATAATAATAGAAACTTTTCATTTTCAATTCAATTAAAACTACAATTACAAATTTCACTATTACAAAGGTAATTTGCAATTGGCTAGCCTGGGTTTACGAAGAAAAAGACTATTACAAGCACAAACAAAAGAAATTAACAAAAAAAGAGGAAAAAGTATGTTCGTCATTGTTAGTTTTAGAAGTCGTCAGTAGCAGAGATCGTTAGAACTGAAGAAGTTCAGGATTATTCCAAGATTTATTTCTGCGGCAGAAAATGTAATAGGTAGTACGGATAGTTAAGCTGGATAGTTTGGAGATCATGAAGCGGAGATGATTCTCGCTGATATCTAGAGCGTTGCACATGTCGATGAAAGAGGAGCAAGAGAGACCAAAGATACCTAGGGAACTGATAGAAAGATTAACAAACATGATAGAGGAATAGGCTGAGCTTAGGCTGTGAATGAGATTCGAGTATTTCTCTCTTTTGCGGTTAGCATTAACATCCAAGTTAGTTTCGTATCCTACTGTAAGCTCGAGTATGAAAAGTCGATGGTCAGAAGTGACTAGAAGTAGATCAGGACGGAAAGAGTCTCCTGTTATGATAGAGGGTGAGAGATAACCTGAAAGATCTGCGTAAAGAGAGCAATTAGGTATAGCTTTTAAAGATTGTGCTAGGAAGTTCAATGCAGAGTTATGGCGCCATGTGTAACGGCCTTCTTCGAGGTATGTTTTGCAGCCTGCAACAATGTGAAGTAACGTTTCTGGCATATGGCAAAAAGAGCAATCGGACGACTGAGTAATGTTCCATTTAGATAGGTTTTTTCGCGTGGCAAGGGAGTTGCTAAGATATTTGATAGTAAAACTGTTAATAATAATAATAATAATAATAATAATAATAATAATATACATATTTATACAGGGTAAAAATACCTTATCAGTACTAGAAAGTACTGTTATCAACACGGGCCCTGTTAAAACTAAATTGTCATAAAATAATGATAGTAATCCTAATACAATGTAAAAACTAGTCGAGTTAATTACAAGAAAAACAAATTTTTTTACAAGAAATCGTTAAACAAGAAATTTTTTATATTTACAGGGAATTACTGTTTAACATAATACTCCTTCAGGCTTGATTGAAATAGTACGATAGAGTTCAAGGAACGAATCTTCAAGGGAAGATCGTTGTAACAGCAAGGTCCTTGAAACAAAAACGATTTTCTTGCAGCTTCAAGGCAGGCTTGATGTTCTCAGTACTGTCAAACGAAGGGATGCGTTATTATTCCTTGTCTTGTAGTTGTGACTTATCTCCTCCGCGTATAATGAGAACGCTGGCTAGCGATTTAAAACATTATCAAAACTATCTGAAAGAAGTATGGTTAAGATTAATTATACAATATTAAGTCGCTTAACGGATTTTTCTTTAAGAGTCTTGAAAAGGCCTTTGCGTAAAGAATTAAGATCTGTTTTATTTTTTAAACAAGAGTCCAATGAGTTAAATATACGTGACGCTGTGTCCTGGAATGTCCCTCTTTATATAGTATTTGTCGTTTAATAACAAAGTTATTACATTTTTTATTTTATATTATATTATATTATATTATGTTATATTTTATTATGTTATATTATATTTATATATATATATATTATATTATTATTATTTATATTATATTATATTATATTAATTATATTATATTATATTATATTATATTTATGATATATATTCTATTTATATAGTATATAGTCTATATTATTATATTATATAATTATATTATAATTTATATTATTTATATTATAATTATTATTATATATTATTATTATATATTATATTATATTATATTAATAATTTATATTATATTTATATTATATTATATAATATTATATTATATTATATTAGATTATATTATATTTATATATTATATATATTATATTATATTATATTATATTATATTATATTATACTACATCAAACATGATACACTGATAAAATATAACTTTTTCCAATGATTTTATATTTTGATTTTATTATGATTTAAGTCTATTTCAACTTAACGTATTTTTATTCCTTTGGTTGTGAAGTTTTATTTTGCGAAAATAGGCTAGTCATATGAAAAATACTTAGTAAAGTTTCCATCATTATGTATTTATCAGAGTATCAAATATAAAATTGTTCAGTATGATTTCTATGGTGTGTTTCGGCAAATGGAGATTTGCTATCTTTCCAAGCTCCGAAAATATTTTGCAGATGAAATAAGCAGATAATATCGCTTGTTATTTGATTGTTAACTTTCGAGTTTTATTTAGAATAATCTATAAAATTAAAATTGATCCACATTTTTCCTTGAAACTTTCTTGTGGAACTCGCTAAATATTGAATTTTTGTTTGCTGCTAATTCATATTTGATTTTATATTCGAACTTAAATATTATACATTTTGGCGTTCTGTATGATTCTAAAAAGTGTATACTTATTCAGCTATTTAAATATAAAATGGTGTTTTGTTTAGCTTTGTAAACATTAAAACAGGATATATTTTCATTTGCTGTTAAGATTATAGAAAAAGTGTGAATAAAGTTGAATAAAAATATAAAAAATTTGAACAAACATTTGAGTTTGAAAATGTTTTGAAATACATAAGCACACTTGGTGTATCGAAGAGGCCGGTTTCAAGTTTCAGTTTTTTGCTGTTTTCGATCATCAAACAGATCGATAAACAGTTATTTTTATTAAATGTTTAGAAACAATTTTTATGCAGGAAATATTTTTGCAGTTTTCATCTTTGCGTTTTTTGGTAAAACCCAAAGTATTGTAAAAATCTATCCCCTGCTTTTACTCAGTTTTCACACCTTTTTAGTTAGAATGATATTCTTGCTCATAGCATTTATTAAAACTTGAGATAATGTTAAAAAATTGTCCAATATCTTATTTGTGTTCTAGGTTATTTATATCAATCAGCTGACCAAGGAGGTTTATGAGTACGTAAAAGGAGCACTCAAGGGTGTATCTGGAATTCATGAGAAGAGAAGTGAAAAACTCATCAACCGACTTCTTAACACATATAAGGGAGAAGATACCCAGTTTTAGACATATTTTTTACATTAACTGGTCATTAGATACCTTTTTTATCAAATGACTTTTGATGCACTTTGATAATTTGATATTTTATACCCACATTTTATACCCACATTTTTTACTCGAGGACCTGAAAACTATTTCCCTAAAAATTTCTCGCTCGAGAAATGCTTTCAATATTGCTACCAATAGGATTTTTACTTTGAATGTTTGCAATCATAGTCTCAGTGAAAGGAGTCATAAAGTGCGTGCTCTTATTTAACTTTTTAGCTTACCAATACAGGAAAATCTTTGCAGCATATTTCTCTTTATAACAAATACCTGGAATTGAAGCCAAATTATAATTGTGGCAGATAAACGTGAATTTCAACAAATCATATGATCCGATATTTCATAATGAAGATTAATTGAAATTGTTTTATTT
Source organism: Rhopilema esculentum (assembly GCF_013076305.1). The sequence goes on along the minus strand of NW_027019365.1, from coordinate 5,846,184 downwards.
GATCATATGAAAATATTTTTTTTGATTTTTTATAAATACTTGGAAGTTTAAGTATTCTATAGATTCAGGGACAATAGCTTTCTGGTCCAGTTTTATATTTCAACGCACTTTTAGATATTTATTTTTTTACACTTGGGAGCATATGAGTCACTTTTTAATAAAATTCTAACCAACTATTTGATGCCACTGTAATTATGTATTTATTTCTACTCAATATGTAAATCTGTTTTCTTCCACAAACAGAGTGATTTGCCATTAGAGATACACAACAAATAAATAGAATAAATGCACGTTTTCTTTAACATATACTAAAAGCAATATAATTAATTTATTCTTGCTAATTAAACAGGCGATTAGGTTGTGGCCTTCTTTAAAAAATCAATGTAATTTATACGTAAGACGTGTAATGCGTTTTTGGCGTTTAAGAAACACTTGCAAGACTTAGCATAAGTAACATGCCTATAGTTTCACAATACCCAACCTATCACCCTTCTTTGGTTAGCTTCTTAATGGTTTTGTGGAAGAAATTTTTAGCTACGTTTTTGCAAACTGCACGTTTTTTAAAGATTATTTTTGTAAGATATGCATCATCTATGTGTCCAAGATTCAATTTTATTTTTGATATTCTGGTTTTGATTAACGTACTGAGATTGATTTTACTCTCCGTAGTCTATTTCGAGAATATTTGAATGTTTGGAGACCATGCTTTAATGAAGTAGTGCAAAAGGTTAATTAGTGAGCCCTTCCTTTTTCGGTTGTCATCGTAAAACCGAAACTGACGTCAAATCTAGGTTCCCCCCTTTCCCCAATATAAGCCAGCAAGAATTTTTGCTAAGATTGAAGATGTTGAGCAGTATGCTTTATTTCTTTCCACACGTCAACCCTTTTATCATCGTTTGCAAAAGAGAGGCTCTGAATATAAGTCACTCCCTCCTCCCAAAGCTCACTTCTATTGTTATGATGACAATAGGAAATACATGGGCAACTGCTTCATTGCCTCCGACGATAGGGGATCGGGGAGAGCATGCCCCCACTTTTTCGAAAACGAAAAGCTTTTTATAAAGATATTTTATCAGTTGACTTTAATTTGCTCTTGACCCCCTTGCAACTTGCGTCGGTGTCCTTTTGCTAGAAGACCTTTTCGTGCAACTATGAATAACTTTTCCCCGAAGATAAAATTATCGTGATCAAATACCCCATGATAATTCCTTCTCAATCAAATTCTTAATTCTAGATTTTTGCATGTGTTTTCCGTGAACTTCCTTCAACAAAACTTGGTTATGCTCGTAGCGTCGAGTTTATTAGGCTTGTTTGTGGCGTAACTTTGAACTTGTCAAGTTTACGGTGAGTAGAATTATTTTTTTGTTTTATCACCTAAAAGGGGTACGATTAAGACATCTACCAGTCGTGTTTTTTTGGTATTGTAAAATATTTTAATGCATATAATCATTATAACTTTGCCTTGAATATGATGAATAAGTTAAGATTTTCATCATTTGTCTCCTCCCCTTTGAAATATCCAGGTGTGAAGTAGCTGAAACATTGGAATGGGCCTACATTTACAAACCCAAACTTGTTCAAGTTCACAAACAGTCAGATTGTTTAACTTAACCATAGTTATTGCAATCATAGAATTATTGGCATAGAATCATTGGCGTAGCAGATGCTAAACGTCAAGAGAATTTAGTATGATGTCTATTATTATTGAACCGAGGTTTAATAGCCTGAATAGGTATTCGATAAGTTTTGCCGGATTGGGGGAGCTGCAGCCCCTCAGCACCTAGTTCTCTCACGCCTATGCATAGAAAAAATGCAAAACATAAAGGAGTATCTTTCATCTTTTTTACGATTAAATCTAGAAGCGCGCGTTAGCTAACAGCTATTTATTGAACAAGGTTTTTGACTAGCCAATAGATAGATAAACATAAATGTACAAAGATTGAAAATAATACCATGTTGCAATATTTCTGTGCTGTTTGGTGCACAATAATCATGTGCATTATAATCAACTTGTCCCCTTTTCAGGAGAAAGTGTTTTCGTTCTTTCTTGCTAAGTTAAATCTGCATTTTTCTACCATTCCCCGGCCGTTCAAGCCTGTAGTCCTGTAGATTTCAGCTCCATGATCTTCTTGGAAACTGCTCAAACTGGGGCACGAACGAATTTCAGATCGGAGATGCAAAAATTGATCTTTTCGACCAAAATAATTTAAAATGCGTTAATGATCGGATACGTTTGCAAAATAACCATGGACGGATCTGCTGAAATATCTTTATCCAATCACATAAGACATTTTTTGCAGGCAACATCTACAAATTTCCGGGTTGAAGGTGGTGGTGTTAAAATGAATTGCAGAATAAACATTTAATGAAGTTATTGGAAAAGATTTTCTTAAAAAAGACACAATTAGATTGATTCAATTAGAGAATTGTAGCAAATTCATGGATTTGAGATTTAACTGAAATCCAACATTGATGTCCACGCAACTTTTTCGTGGGTTATTCGACATTTTCTTTTTGTCAACTTTCTTTCCTAAATCTCTTGCAAAAGCAAAGCAATGACTTTCGCTTTTGGTTTTGAGCTATGAGCAATGATATAAAAATAATTGGCGTTTTACGCCCTGCTGACAGTGTATTTGAGGGGGTGAACAGTTGTAACTATCATTTGCAATTGCGCATCTGAGAAGAAAGACATATAAGATAAATCAAACATTTGCACCCAAACTCCATGGGTGAGCTCCTAGCTGTCCGAAGGAGAAACAGCCGATAAATTGAAAATAATTTGGAAAGTTGTTGAGTGGATAATCGACACTGTGCAAATTTCTTTTTGAACCAATTCTCGACCACTGAGGCAGTAATTTGTAGATTGAAACTTGAGCAGTAATGTCTTATCTTTTTCAACTTTTAGTGCATTTCAAATGTAGATCAAAATGAGTGAAGTTGTGATTAGTTTAATTTGCTTTTTTTGCGTACAATGCAACTGATATTTCAGTGGTTTAAGATAAATAAATTTTACACTTTTTCAAAGCTAAAAAAATATACGTCAAACTTTAATCTATCAACGTGTTTTCGCGGCCCATTGATCTTTTGAGCAAACTCGGCTCTATAAGGGCATAATGGAGATCACGTGATAGCAACCAGCGAAGGAGATTGGATGTGAATTGTCACGCGCTGACTTGTTTTCAAGCGACTTTGGTAAGCTCGCTGGTACCAGCTCGATCAAGATATGGGGACACCAAAGAGAATTGATTATTAAAATTGTAAGGTCAATGTTAAAGAGAAAGGATAGTGTCGGATAAGGACAGAAATTCGGGTGCAATCAAGTTCCTTATAGGCAGAAGAGGTAAGGGGACTGAAAATGAAATTACGGCATTTCATCTTTGTTTTGTTATTAATCGTTATTGCAAAATGTTCGAAACATCAGGGACACCGTAAGTCAAAAACGTCGAAATCAAAGCAGAATCCAACACACAAAACGAAGTTACCTTTATCTCAAGTTGAGGTACAAACGGAGGACGAGGGCAGCAAAGCACCAACGAATTCGTCGCATCTCAGGTCGGCTTTAAATGTTTTAGCTCCTGAAAATGACGTTAAGGCAAACTCGGAATATGAATCGCCGCTATTGATGAAGACAGTTACAGAGAAGTTTCATAGCGAAATGCCGCGATCATCAAGTAGCCCAGATGGCCTAAATTCATCGCGAAGTGATGTAGTTTTTGAGGTCATAAACATGGAGCCGTACTCCTCGTGGAAGTCGCGTTTGAACAAGAGATTTTTCATTCTAGCAGCTCTTTATGTTGTATCAGGCCTGGTCGGTATCCTCGCAACGTATTGCATTGCCAGATTAATTGTTTCTAGGAGAAAACGGCATAGACAGTATATGCTATTGACAAAATCGGACATGGGCTACCATAAAGGCGGCGGTGGCATATAAAGACTCCAGAGAACAGTTTATAAATAGCTGCAAGAGAACTATTTCAAGTTTTGAAGAAATAGATCCGCACCGTGTGGACCACATTTTTGAATGGCGGGAGTCGGTCTTCACCCCTGCCATTTCAACTAAAACATTTTGCTAGGCGAATGCCCTATTTGTTCTAGCAAAGAATGTATATATCCTTTCATTTCAAGGACACACAAATTTGCTCGGGAGGAAGTGAGAAAAGAGCAGTTGATACGCAAGATTGGGCCTAGGCCAAATTGGTGCACATTTCCGATTCATTTATTTACGTTTTGTGAAAATGGACAGCTCTTGTATGTTGTTACTGAAGACGACAGTGAACATTTTACTTCGCCAAATTGAAAGGCAAAGTCTCAATACACAGATGAAACTTATTTTTAACATTAAGATTTGCTCCTTTGTAACGAATAATTCGGAAACAATTAATTTCATACCAGTGAATTTTTTGTTGTCGTCTTGTCTTGTCCTTCACAACCTTCACATACTGATTTGTGCTATTATACACTCGCCTGTTCAATGAATTATAGCTTCATCCTTTCAATAATAGCTATGTCGATGTAGTTATTATCAGCCAAGGCTGTGCCAATCATCCCTAGAGCAAGTTCATGAAAAGAACAGCTTTTCGATAATAGTGGGAAGCATAACATTTGGTTAAGTATCAATAGCAAGGTGTTTGTTTAAGAACCCCATATAACAAATAAATCAAATAGCTACGACATTTTCTTGCATTCCTTAGTGCCCTAGTTCCTTTGTGCAGTATAATCCCCCAGCCAAAGTTGCTTACTGATGCTTTGTAAGATATTATTTCACATTAGTGAGAACTCTTTATATAGCCAAAACTTAAATCTTAAAAGACATAAAGATAAATCAAGCAGTATGGAATGTGTTCCGATATCTCTTTACCCAATGGCCATTTGTTCAATGTTCAGAAAAAACGTTTCAAAAAAGACAATTTACAGCCAATTCAATGTTATGAATAAATACGCGTACCAAAAATAAGACACAAAAACACCAAAAACAACAATTTTCGAAGCGTCGTTTGACAATTGACATGAACATGCCGCTCAGATTTCAGTATAATGCCATAAATGGTAACTGTTAAATACTTGTTAGTAGTTGCTTGTCTTTTACATCTACAAATCGGATGGGGGCACTGGAGACGAAAAGACTTCACGGTAACAAAGTACAAAGCCTTCCTTTTCTCTAGGGCAATTGCTAGTTCAGGACGGACAGCGTTTAGCGCTTTACAATGCAGGAATGACAGACAATTACGCAAAGTTAAACTTGTCCTTTTCCATTAAGATATATTATTAATCCAAACAGTATGCAGTGATTCAAACAGTACACTATCAGATTTAGTAATGGGGTCTCGCTGGGTTAATTGACATCCGGCTTAATTGTTAAGAATGGCGCATAGTAACAATGAAAAAAATTCGTTAGGCTGGTCAACAATATGCAAATGTTACACAAATATAACAAATTTATCTAAAAATTTTCAGGTAGTAAATATTTACAGTCCAGCTACTAAGAATATCGGCCAAAAATCATATTCATGATAAATAAAAATTATCTATGAAAGCTTGGAATGCTGGCTGGAGAAATCTGACCGGCATAAAAAGTCACACACGTTCAACAACTGACATCACAATTTGACATCTACAGAAAGGTTTGATAATCGGACATTAAGTAGAAAACTACTGAAGCGACTGTGAAAATATATCTATGAGATCGTAGGATAATATTTTGCTATAGAATATACAAACTAATAATAAAAATGATAAAACAAAACGCTAAAAATACTTTTATCTACTTGTAAACGGTGAAAAGCCCGATATCCTAGACACGACTTGCATCTGCATAAAACATTACTACTGCTTAAAATAATAACAGTTCTGCAGATTCTCCATCAAATGGCCAAATACGTTTTTTAATTATCATTCGCAATCCAATTTCGGTTTTTCTTTACAATTAATTATCTACATCTTATTATCAACTTGCAATCTCGTCTCGGATCATGTGCTTAGGATGACGTCATTCACCAGAAGGGGTTGTGAATATTGCAGCATCGACTCTAAACAGAAATTTGAGGTGTGGAGTTCAAGCAACAGCTTACATCGCAAATGCCGATCCAGATGTTTTTCGCTGGCTACAAACCTTTGATAAGCTTTAGACCAAACTAATTACAGAAGGATTAAAGGGTGTGCGAGCATTCAGGGGGGGAGGGGAGAGAATTACTTCGATTACTATGGCGTATGATAAGCTAAGAACAGAATAAAACAGAAATTTTTCGAAATGGAATGATGATTGTTATTAGAGCTCAGTGATGCATTTTTAGTATCAAATTTAAATATTTTATTAGCTTATCATATGCCATACAAAAACTCCGCACCGTGTTTCATACAAAAACTGTTTGACCCAATATTATATTTACTGGGTGAAGGTGATTTTTTCTTAGGGCAAGTAACCAACATATCACTTTATTTGGATTGGCATGGTTTGGATTGGCTTGGCCTTGTAATGGATATGTGCAAATTCTAGAAGCAACCCCTTCTGATGTATGGTGTCGGATTCGAATTTACAAAAGGGGTTAAATTATAAATTTCGTCAAGTTATTGAACATAGAAAGTTTGTCCTCAGCATCGATTTTCAGTCTTCGGTCTTCAGCGTGATTATTTTTGGTATCATAAAGCACTTGTTTGAATAACAGGCAATTAATTTCTTGAACTGTATAACAGTAGAGAGTTGAATTTTGAGCTTGTGCCCAAAGACTCGTTTCCAATTCTGCCTCATTTTCACACTATGGCTTAGAATATCCAAGAACATGTTGTCAAAGTTTGATTGTTGGAGGCATTCATTTCCAAGGGTATCAAAGACAGGAGTAGACCGGAGCTCGTGGAAACTCTAACCAAAGATAACCCTTACCGCAGGATCGGCTTCTTCAGGAAGTAACCTGCAGCTTGTCGAGGCAGCCACAACTTTCCGTAGCTGAAACGTGGGGGTTCTCACCTTTTTTTGCTTTGTCGTGGGCATGGCACTCTTCGATTTAAACCCAGTGAACCTCTGGGTTGGCTGGCACGTTGACCTTGGGGCTCGTGAAGAAGGACACACGTTCCCTGGAAACAAGATAATATAACTGAATTACTTGATTGATATAACATTTAGAGTTGATGGTAAATTCTGCGTAGATCAAGCATTCTCAGATCAGGGCTTTATCAAAGGGTTATGTTGTATTGAAACTTTGAAATAGGTTATATTTTTAAGTAAATTTTCGAGCATTGCAAAGCTTACGCATCGCGAGCAGCTTCATCGCGTAGAACTATCTTAGAATATTATTTCTAACGTTAACTACAAAAATATTTGGTGCTTGATGACAACAAAAGCTCCAGCGGGCATCCAGCAATTGCTAATTTTTCATTTTTTCACTTTGCCTTGACTTTTATCAAAAAATTTAGAGCCTTGAAAACAAAGCTCATTCTGTAACTCAGTATAGGAAATCACACGTTCACGGAAATTTCCCCGAGACACGCACCTGAAGTCCAGTTTCTCAGCTTTGCTAGGGTCTGTTTTCATCAATGCAGTGAATTTCCTTTGGGAAGGAAACACTTCCCCTCGACTGCTGCGTCCTTCGTGTTCTGCCGTCTCCATAAGCTTTCTAAACTGTTTATTTTCGCCAACCCATTCTGGTAAATTTCTCCTGCCATCTATTTTCGTATCCTCCATGACTTGCCTGATGTCTTTCAGTCTATTAATTTCTTCCGTTAGCTGGGCCTTGAAAAAACGAAAAAGTATAAAACTACCATTTTCCCAGGCTCTTTCGATACATTTTGAAGACAATACTTCTTCGATGCTACACAGACCTTCTGTCCATAAAATCTACTTTATTTAACAAAGTTCTTTGATTTGTTGATTTCTTTTGCGTTTTGTCCTATGTTTAACTATAATAGTGAAATTAGATCAACTACAGACCAGGTTAAAAACTGCCCCCAAAACACAGAGAAATCACATGGAAATATCAAAATATTTTTGTATTGGCGAAAAAAACTTATAATGAAAAGACAGTATATTTATCGACAAGAAATTACAAATTTTGACAACATAAATACAGAGGTCATAATGAGTAAACTAATGGATGACACAGAGCAGCACGTATCATGATGACATAACTTCTAGATAAGTGGAAATCTAGTCACGATTTAAAAGACTAAGGGAGGGAATCCATTTCTTTCGGTCCCTCAATCTAGCTCAGGACCAAAAAAGAATGCTGGAGGTCAGAGGAGCTATACATAGCGTAGAAAAGCATTTCTAAGAAAAGACCTTTCGTAGCAATTGGAGTGGACATTTAATTTCATGGTTTTATAAAGAGAAAATATGTCACAGCTTGAAAGCTTACAGCTTCCTAAACGTACCGTTTTACAGGGAAGGAAAAGCCATATTTCAAATACAGGAAATTGTCACTTATCATTGCCATGTACCCACATCTATTCTACTAGGTCAAATGTTCCTACTTCAGATCCATACAAATTTTGTTAAAACAGCTTATTCAAACTGCACCAGACGTTCGCCGTAACACCTTTCGCCATTACTGACCCATCATATTGGACTTTCAGCTTATAATCACGCAAGAATGGCTATCTCAGTGAGCGTTTGTAAGAATTTCATCTTCTGAGAATCAACTGCCAAGTATGTTAACGATGAAACAAGAGAAAGAAGAGATTATGCGAGATATAAATAGCACTTAACCGGTGCATTTTTTAAAGCCCACGAGAAGTTGCAGAAAAACAACAAGGCAATAACTTTTCAGAGGATTGAATTCCAGGCCCTTGTTACAACAAAAAATGTACTCAAGAGTTCGGTGACTGTGGAAGGTGGCCTCAATAGTTAGCAAAAATATTGCGGTGCATTACATCCGGACGGAGGATGACAGACAACCATAAGAACATCTTCTACGTAAAAAAATTGTGAATGATATGTGGCATAAAATACCTGTTTCAAATAAGCCGCCTGTAATTCCATCTCGAGGTCATAATGTGTTGGCATTCGAGGTCGTCGTTGAATCGCTTGCGCTTGCTTTTCTGCCAGTCTCTAGAAACAAAGATCATGAAAAGCTTGTTAGAAATATTAAAAGTCAGTTAATGAGAAATCGCTGAGCATCGCAAGGCTAGCAATAATTGAGAATACTAGACCTGGGGGGGGGGGGGGGGGGGCTATCTTAGCTGATTCGAACAGGAAGTTCTCTTTGCATTTCTCTTCAAGATACTTCTATAGGTTTCAGAATGGCAAGGAAAATCGGAAGCATAATACATTGATACTACTATGGGCTCATCAAGTGCTATAAGATTTGTCAGATTATAAGTACAAAGTCATACGATAAATTCCACAGACATAGAGACAATTTTTGCTAACGTTCGAGTACCAAGAGACCGCATTGCTAATTTCTGAATTGCCCGCAGCTTCGGCTACGTAGAGGATAACTTCTTGGTCCAAAATGTTCCACAATTGAGAATATCATAGTGATTCTCGGGCCTGAACAATTGTGGTCCTGGGGTCAAATATTTTGGCAAACGCACGACGTTTATAACGATAATTTGTCATGAAAACAGTTCGTGTTCAGACTTGAAAATTCCTTAAAATTCTAGCTTTCCAGAAATTCTAGTTAGTGGTTTTGAAAAATGAGAATACATTTTTTGCAACTATGTTCAACGTAAGATTTGAACTTGCCGGCAAAACATCCAGGAAGCCTCTTCTAATTAAAATCATTGCCGGGGTTAGGACAACTACGATTACAACTATCTTTGGTATTCAGAACCTTCTGTGCCCTTTGCATTCAGAACAACAACTTCTACTAAGTTTTAATTTCTCTTCTAACATCTAGACAGCCGGAATCCATGCTACTCGAAGGACAAAAACCAAACAATTTCTACAAGGGCAACCCTAAGAAAAAGTGACAATATCACCGGGGTACGACGCAGGATAGTCGTAGGGATAGTTGCAGGGATATAGGATTACCTTTGATCGTCGTATGCTCCTCCTCTCAAAATTATAACGAGACATAAGCGGTTGTGGATGTACCAGACGCCTCGTTCCCGTGCAATCAGATGAGCTACGCAGCAAACTATTTCGACTGTTTATCCCCACACCGTTTGCTCTATTTGAAATAACTTCTTCTTGAGATAAGGATCTTCCAAATGATTCTGAGGCCTGGTTACTTCCATCCGGCAAAATCTCACCACAACTGCTTTGCTCCTTTTTGTCCCCTGAACTGGTTGCGTGTGTGTGACTGGTCCTTGCTTCAGAGCATACATTTCTGGTGTGTAACATTTCAATGCCACCACCACCCTGCAAAACAACTGGTGTTAGACATCTTTTACAGGAAATGATCCAAAGGAAGGTTGATTTTTGCATCTCTAAACGTTGCTAAAAACAAAGACCGGGCTGATTTGTCGTAAAATCGGTTTATATCAATTGACGATAGAGAAACTCATTTCTTCGGAATACTTTCAGGAATATATTTCCTATTCCATCTCTCAGACTTTGTTTGATACACGTTAGGTTCTCGAAAAAAGGAAAGGTTCTCTCCGTGGATTGTGGATTGAAGTACAGCATAAATATCACCAGCCCATGGAGAAATTACACAATCCAACAGCATATATGCTATCTAAAACTATATATATCTTATAACGACTTAAACTTTTGAAAAAATTTATACTAAATATCTATATATGTATATTTTTCAGCAATCTTTAAGGATGGACTAACAATGACGCATACGATTTTACTGTAGAAGGTAAGTGTCAGCATTTAACACATGATTTTCCGAAGATCTTTAGTCCAGTTAAGTTCAGCGCTTATATGTGGATTAGATAATCCATGGCTTCCCAGAATTGGTCAGTATACAACTTATATCTTGTCTCATTCGCCTGATGAAGTCTTATAATATTTTTTTATTGTTGCGGCAAAATGAAATTCTTAGAAATTCTGTATTATCACATCCCCGAACATATCTGTGTACGAAACTAGCAATACTTTTGAAATCGAAGCACCAAATATGGTGATTATGATGTTGATAATGAACACCCCATAAGGTGAATCCCGTTTGAAAAGTAGTACCTCAACTCGACCCCCTCCCCCAACAACTTACTGTCAGAAAACCCATTTTCTTAAATCAATGCTAGTTTCTGGTTGAATTAGCGGGGAACAGATGGCAAGAAGTCAAAATTCAACTAGGGACAGGGAAGACAATCGATAAATTTATACAGAAACTACAACCTAGCAAAGTATTAGCCATTTATGCACTATTTTACAAATTTAAAGACCATAACGTCCACCGTCAGACCGCTTTAGCACTGCAGTACCCAAGCTAGCGCCACCAGGAGATAGATAAGTTTGAAAATACAATATAATCGAATGAGAGGCATCGAATTTCTGTCACATGATTGATGAATCCCGATCGACGAAGCCTGGTCGATCCCACAAGTTTCTTATTACGCATTCCACTGTAAACTTAACGGTGACCAATCGCTTTAGGTTAATCTCTGTACAACTTCAATAAACCTCAATAAATTCCACCTTCTTGAATTCGTTTTGCACCTTATAATTTACTGGCTACTGAAATCCAACCCACCGAAATGACCTTCGCCTAACCAAATTGCTTTCAAAAGGTCTCAGTGCATTGAATTGTGGGCATCTTTCGAGGCATCCATAGCAAAAAACATAGCCACATTACTGTTTTTAAGAAATTTCAAAACTATGCACCATCTTCTTAAATCAATCTAGAACGCTTCTGTTCATGTCGGATATTTGTATTCTGCCACGGTTTCATAAACATTTTCAGTTGATTTTAAGGCCAGAAAATGGATTTTCTTCAACTTTGCTTTATAAGAACCCATATCAAAACCTACCGAGACCTGAGAGATTACGCATGCACAAATTATAGTGTTAGGTTTGTGACGTTGTAACGAGATGCAGTGCTGTTTTTCTGTCTGGTAAATTGCACTGCTCAACGTACTTTTCACTTCTGCAAAAACTTACGTCACAGTTTAGTACAAAAATACAAAACTTCCTTAAGAACCTTTTGCTTTTTAAGAACCTTTAATCAGAATTCTTCATTAAAACTTCATTGCTTGTTTTTTGGAATCTCCTTAGGCCTTCTGTACTTTTTTCGATGACGAATTCTAAAAACATGCATGCTTAGTTGCTTACCCATGAACTCGAGCGCAGTCGTGTAGAATCCACCTCCGCATCAACAGATGTTTGCTGATCCGTCGCTCGCTTCATATTCTCAAGAGAAACCGACATTGGCAGCATCACCCCGTTCTTTACCTTGATCAGCTAAAACGGAAAGAATTATATCTAAAACTTGATTTAGGATATTTAAATGGCTAAAAAATTTGTTGGAATTGTCCGTAGATGACCGATACTTCAAGGAAAATAAGAGTTTAACAAACTCACTCTGTTACTGAGGAATGTGTACCACTTGAAGCCTGCGCCATTTTTGGCATTTGCTAGATGAACACGCACGGCACCCTGTAGAAAACCACAAAATACGTTCAAACAGGAAATTATATGGAACATAAAAAAAAATCAGACATAGATCGATTGAACAGTAGAAAGATGAAAAACCTAAAAATAAGTTGAGACAAACAATAAATGGGAAAGCACAACGGACAAGATAGTTAACGATTACTTCGAAAATGAGAAGTCTCTTACCAAATACTCAGTACTGCTTTCATCAATCACTGCACATAACCTAAGTTCAAGAGTTTTGTTCAGCACTTCCGTCTAAAAAGTGAACATAACATAATCATCAAAACTTGGCATTTATCAAAACCGAACAGATATTTTTAACATTGTAAAATGGCACGGTACTGGCACTGTAAAGGATCACCCTTGTGATTATGTTCAAGTTCCTTATTAAGATTCCTTATCAAATATAAAATATTTATAAATTTGTTTGAGATCCAAGCTGGCTCGGGATGTTTGTTTAAGAATCAAAACGCAGAATAAGGTGCAGCCTTTGGGCTGAGACGATCTAAGCCGGCCGTTTGGTTATTGAAACCAGGTCTGCTGCTCTTTCCACCGCTCTTTCTAATATCAAATGTTTTCTGATTGGGCTTTCCGAAACAAGGCTAATCCCAGTAAGTCTGAAGAATTTTAACCGCCTGCATGATTTTCATCTTCAAGGATCTCCCAAAATCTTAATTTCCTCTTTTACTTTAAAAATTCTTTTAATGGTACAATGTCAGCATAGGTTTAAGGGGAAAATTAGGGACCTCCCCCGATTAAATTCTTTGTCAAATGTCGGGAATGCATTTGAGAAAATGCTTGTTTACATTCTTTGAAACCTTTCTTTCTTTTAGCAGTAACGAATCGATAAAGGGTCAATGCAAACAATGCCTTTGTCGCACAAACTGTGACATTAAAACACTAAAATCATTTTCATTTGAAAATGAGAATGAGTTGAAAGTATTCAAAATTGAGGATAAATTACCAACTTAAGTCAGCACTGCTACTCTTAATAAAAGATTATTTCCGCCCCAGTGTAATGCAAGATTTATTTTTTCTGAAAACAGCCTCCTAATCTTAGACACAAGTTATCAAATAACAAGAATTTTGTTAATCAATAGATATATTGCCTTTCCTTTTCTGAGCCAAGTAATCATTCAGAGAAACTCATAAGTGACGCTAAGATTCTAAGAAACAATATACCCGATCGATGGTAAGTTGAAAGATTTATTAAATCACGAACAAAACCGTGACGCAACTCAAGATGTTAGACCGAGTGTTTGCCTATGGTTTAAGTTTGCGTGAATCAAATTTACGAGGAATGCTAGGATTAACGGGAAAGATTAAGGAATGAGTGGACTGAAGGAGAATTGATGTTGATAACGAATATCTGATCCAGCCAGCAATTGTGCTCAAGGGGGATGCTCGGGTAGCATTTTCAGACAAAATGGTGGAGCCTTCTTTCAAATACAGGCATTTCAGAAAATTTGCCGACGAACCACTCCTACATGGCAAAACAACTCATCATTTCTGCAAAATAATTTTTTCCAAGGGGGTTATACAGCCTTTCCCTCCACGTGGTGACGGCCCTAGCAGCAAGGCAACTATAGGAACCAACGAAAACATTACTTACTCTGGGAATTTTCAGTATGAATTGGTCGTTAAATACTGGTTGGCTGACATCACTGGAGCGACGAGTTGCGAAGCACGCGGTTTCAACGGCATCGTAAGGCAGAAGTGTCCCTTTGATGAACCTAAATCATAAAGACAACATTGAGGAACAAATTTAAAATAGCAGAACTTTTAAACAAAAACTGAAAAGCTGGTTCTGAATCATAAACATCACCATAAATGACTTATAATGGCCAATCATACTGAGTATTATCAAGGGTCTGCCACATGAAAGGATCTGCAGTCAGATCAGAAACTGGAATATAATTTGACTCGAAAAAGGAATATAGGCTCAGGGAAATGGCTGCAAAATCCCTTAGGATACGAGTGTAGGAGATGTTGGCTCTCATGTGGTGTCTATGTAGAGAGGACACGGTGTCATGAAATTACAGCACTTCATCATGATTTTCTACCAGGGTCACGCTCAGAAACCAGACTACCTCAAAGCTCGAAGGTCAACAGCCTTGGACCACTCCAACAAAATCTGAATTTATAGAAGAAACCAGATCTTAAATGACATCATAGACTTTGACAAAGGCACTCACAGAAGCTTGATCCCACAGTTTTAAATTTTAGGATAAAAGGGATTGCCTTTCTGCTCAATTTTCTGCTCAATATTTATAATGATTTTGTTTGTATGAATCAAACAAACACAGTGTTGCAGAAGTTAAGGCTTTTGTTGAAACCTGGTTTGTCATACATTGCGAGACCTACCCATTTGTACAAGGAAATTTCAGAAGCTAGCCTTCTAATTTTCTACAAATGTTATTACCCGGGGGCTACATTGTCATAAAGAGCCACTGCAACGCAGAGTACAGCCAACCAGAATCAAGTCTGTTACAAAATCTTTACACAAGCTACAATCAACTAAAGCCGTGAATAACAGAACAGCTTCCACCAGTTTGACGTATGAGGTGATTAAAAGAGATTTGCACCACTTATGGAACCTACATGAAGCGATTAAAAGACCAAATGATAGGGCAACATCAACAGGATACTGCTTCCATAAGGTTGGACATCATACAGAACTTGCCTTCAAATATATGCTTGCCAAGGCTGTATTTAAGAAGTAGAAGTGTAGTCTCTTTAAGTCTACTAAGCTTTGGTCATCACACATTCATGTAGAGACATTTTGTGTTACAGGAGGCTAAGAGAATACAGAACTCTGACTTACACTTCAGTGATGTGGCTGAATGAGAGATGGTTTATGTTTTTGCCTTTCTCTATCGAAATCACTAGTTTACTCTGCTCCAGCTGATACCTAAAAGAAACAGACAAATAAATCTAATGCTAGTCAGGTTTGGAGAAAATAAAAATGCTGACAGTACTAAAATGACTAAAATATCAACTTCCGAACCGTGAACAAATAAAAAACAATATAAAAATAAACTTACTCCAATGCCATTTTTACTTGAGCTGCATCAAATTGGTCATTATCCGAATACCTGAAAGAGATGAAAATAGGTTTGTAAATCTTTGCATGGTATAAAGAACTAGCAATAAATGAATAGTCAAATTGTACATGAAATAATGAACAATGCTGAACAAACTTCAAATGCACATCTTAGATAAATGAGCTAAAACTGGATTGGAACACATATAAAAGTTATGTGAATGGCTTCGAAAATGGAAAGTCAAAAAGCACAATTATACTAATTTTCGGCAATCTATTCCATACTTGCGATATATTTTGATACTTTGGCGGGAATAACTATGACTCTTTTAACTCTCACAAAACCGCCGACATGGTTGAACAAATTTTGGCTGGGCCAAGTATAGCAAAGAAGGGTACACGTGTGTATATAACCCAGCCTACTTGTTGTTTAATAGTAGCGTGCCACACATTATGCTATAATGACACCCTATTCTGTTAACAAGAGCGTCACCCTGTTATCAAAAAGTCACTCCACTACTCCACTATTACTCTTAACTAGTTACATGGCCAGCTACATTGATCTGGGTAATCATCGATCCTTTTCCCGTACGTGCGTTTGGCTGGTTTTACCAGTTGCAAAATCTGTCAACCTCAGTTGGGCTAACCACAACCACCCTGCTGAGGTATTTTGCCCGGGTTACAAATTCGAAAAATAAAGTTTTTTCAGTTATACCAGAGCTGTCTAAGGAGAAGCATCGTTATGGAGTTGAGTTGGATAACTAAGCAACTGGATGACCAATGGTATAAAGAAGAGAACAAATCTAACCATAGAGATCCGACAGAATTGCCACTATATGTCCTACAAATTTCTTTATGGTGAGCTTCGAACACCCCGCTATCCGCAGCAACGGATTCATCAGACATGGTTGCATACACTTGGCTCTTCATGTCGGGTCGCTGTTCACTTCCATTCGTTACCAGCCCTCTGTAAGACATGTAGTTCGACGCAGCAATCATATCAGGAGATTGGATGTTCATTGTGAGTCTTCCTATTCTGTTAACAAGAGCGTCCATCTAGAAAAGAAAAATCAAACGGAGGATAAAGACAACGAAAGATTTCTGCAATACCTTTCGAAAGTAGTTAACTCTCCAAAACCACTTTATGAACAGTGCCAAATATGGCCTAAAAAACTTACAGGAAAAGGCCTAACATTTAGCAGAATCATTCAGACAGTAAAAGTAGAAAAATTGGTCAGGGGATTTGAATCATTTTTGAAAGCTGAATTCAGACCGTTACTGGAGGAAACATTTCTTGACTTTCTCTAAGGTCTCTATGAAAAACTGTAAGAGACTATTATTAGAATGTATATACTGGCGTATACACAAAATAATGCTTTCGAGTGACATTGATTAAAAATATATTATATCAAGAAAGTATAAAAGTAGCTTCATTGGCAGCAAAAGTTTTACAAACCTGAATTCTATCTATGGGATTCGTGTCATTGTACTGGCCGTGTTCACCACGTGACTGCATATTTTGATACAATGATCCCGTGGGAATTTTGTTCCATTGCAAACTATCTTTGTCACAATGTAGAGGCGAAATAGGAGGGGATATTGAATACAGGGAAACGGAATCTTTAGAAGACGATGAGCCCTTTGATTGGCTGTTGTTTGTTAACGTATTGGCGCCTGAACCGGTGGACTCTAGCTTTGTAGTCTCGTATATCGGTGGGCATTGATTTGAGACTGTGTGATAAGTCGACGGGAAATATTCATTACTGCTCGAAAGATGAAGGCCGTCTGGATTACTGGCCGAATGACTGAGGGAGTTGAGAGAGCCTCTACTTGACGCTGACAGAGAGTACCTGCTTCCTGTTGACATTGACCCGTGACTCGAGGTAGATGACATCGAAAGAGTGCTTGTCGACAGACTATAAAGATATAATGATAATAGTTAATATCGGGGTATACCATTGAATATTCTTTCTTTATCACCATGACCCAAGAAAAGAAGACGTATGGCAACATCAAAAAAGAACCCTGGTAAGAGGCCATTCTACCTCGGCAAATTAAGCAAAAAAGTACTGTCTCTAAGGCCCACTGAGAGAAGGACAAGGGGGGGGGGGAATGTCTCATAGGCCCGTAAGCAAAGAGGGACCCAATGGTTATTAAACTGTCTGAATTTGAAATGCAACTCCTTATAACTTAGTAATTACAAATCACAACTGTACTGGGAATGTTTAATGACGCTCTATAAACATAAATTGAAAGAAAATGAAGTATTCTACGCATTTCAAATCAATATCAATGCATTTTAGGTTTATTGCATGGGGAGAAAGGGGTCCAACAATGGGCCTGTCCTTGGGTCCAGCATGGCTGGTCGGTATATTAGAACTTATTTTTTCGAACTTTTTCATGATCAAAATCATCACAACGTTTTGAGGATAATCAATATTTACTGTAGCCCTAAAGAAACAAGTTTAATTTTGATAAACACGCTTATGTTTTATGATCCGTGGTGTGCCAAAGGAAAAGCTTTCTGTGGAATGATTTTCGTTGTACCGTGCAACATGAATCAAACCAAAGCCTAATCTAATTCTAATAAGATAGAACAAAAAGCAATCTTTAGAAAGTTATTGCAAACTCTAGGCTGATAGTGCCACCAGCGATGATAACCTAATCGAACGCTGTTTCTTCGTGGGCATTTTGCGTCAGTACGCTAAAGGGCCTTACGAAAGTAATCAATCACGATCTCCGCAAAAATCGTCTTCGCGTTACTGGCCTCTTGGCGTTACTGGCCTCTTGGCGTGGCCTAAATTACGATCTTTGAGAAAAAACATAATAGAGGATTTTGCATTATTACAACTTTAAGTTTGCTCACTAGATTTTTTAATCGACCAATGCATGCAAAACAAAAAGAAATAGGAGGAGTCATTATTGGGCTGAAAGGTTCTGATATTTCAACAAAGTTTTCCCTGAACCGTTGCAGGGTGACAAGACTACTTCACTGAAATAGCTCATGCGAAATGCATTAATCTAGTCAAAAGAAATCTTAAACCTATGTGAAAATTTGAGCTGGAAAGGCCTTATCTTACTTGAATCACAGAAATATTCACTGAACCGAATATGGTGCGATCAACCTCGACGAAACAGGGCTGATCTGTACATATTCTGAATTCTTAGGGCCTAAATCAGCGAATCTTTGCCTTAACGGTTCAAATATCATTCGCGTCTAAAACCACTCCTATTTAATACGATAAACGGGTCTCAATAAAAGCCCAAGGACGTGAAAAACGTCCTGAACAGAAAGCTCATTCATTAAATCGGAATCTAACACTTAAAACCGCCGCGACGAAAATACAAACGAGCTAGTCACAGAGAATTAGTTAGTTGCTAAAATTCTGAAGATGTTGATACATTAACAAGCTGCGGTTTCGTTGTAATTGAAACTTGGCTTTGAAGATATTCGTATTGTTTTACTGTTAATGAAATTCTTAGGATTTAGGCTGATGGCGCGATGGGAATTTTATCTTCGACTTTCCACTAAATCACCTTAGCAAAGAATGTTATATAATACATCCATGGCTGTGTTTTGCTGGAGCAAGCTTTAAGGTCTCTCTGGTGAAAGTACAATCATTGGTAGATGGCAACTTGATGACAGAAATGCAAGTTAGTTTCCAAAGACAGAAAGGTAACTGACTAGGGCCCTGGTACACTGTGTGGTTGTGGTCGAGGATCGTGATTTCTAATTTTGAAACATGATGGGAAATGTCTGTTTATTCTGAAACCCAATTTGTTGCGTGAATTATAAAATCTTTTATCGACGAAGGGCAACAGCTCTTTAGAGGAAACCTAGTAGAAAAGGTTCACACAAACTCTTTAAAAATCAAACCCTTTCTTGTGTTGATATGACTCTGGTTTTATCGTTCTAACAAAAATATTCCTCTATTGCCATCTCTCTTTATTAGTCTACAGACACACCACTTTGTAAAATGCAACTGCATCAATTTATGATTTACTGAAGCTCCCAGTCATCTTAAAACATTTTGTTTACATCACCACTGTTTACATCCCCCTTAATCTGGCACACTCAGAAACTATATATTATAGACCCATAATGCACTATCGTGTAAAGCATTTAGAAATAGTATATTTGTTTCTGAATCTTTAAATATTCACAGTAAAAACAATATTAATAATTACCTTTTTAGCTTAGTTTCCAACATGTTAGTTAATCTCGTTTTCTCATGCAGCATGTGTTGAAGTCGCTTTCGTTCTCTTTCGAGTTGCTGACGATCCTTCATAACTTTTGATGAATACTCTCTCGCTGATTCAAGTTCTAACAAGAGTTTTTCTCGCTCAACTTCTAACTGTATCTAAAATTCGTTGAAAATGCACCATTATTGACAAACAAAGCTACATTTTGCCTTAATATGTTTGCACACATTTTTATAAGGAATTCTAAATCATTAAAAGTTGCTTAATAAAATGTGTCTTGAAATTTGGGCTGACAGAAAACTTTAATAGTGCAGCCAATTCATTTAAATTCAATCTGAAAAGGCAGCCTAAAGTGGTACATCTATGAACAAAACAATATGGCTAATAGAACGCATCCTAATAGGACTAAACTTCGATCGAAGTGCCAGTGACAAAATTCTGCTGCATTGCCCGCGCGAGGATAGATTGCTTCGTGTCTGTTAGCCTCCGTGTTTCACTCGGGAACACTGTTAACAGAGAACTAGTGACCAGTTTCATAGGGATTAAATTTGTAAAAAAGCAATATACGACGCTGTTCAGATTCATCCTAGATTATGCCATATTCACCATTTTACATCCCAACTAATAAAGCGGCCTGGTATTGTGCGATTGGCTCAAATGATTATAAATCACATTCATAAATATGGTGCTACTTCAAAGTTTATTTAGGCTGGGCCAGACTGCTTTGGTTGTATGAGAACAGGATTCAACGAGGGTATCTCAACGCACAAAGGCCTAGGGTATAATGCAAGGAAAGGCCCCAATTACAAAACAATGTAAATACGTCAAAGGCGAAATATCGGCATCTTTTCACCCAATTAAAGAAACCAATAGCTTTTTTATGTCCTGCTGTTCTCCATAAAATCTTTGTTAAGAATTCAAAGAATCTTGTCCCAGGAGTGTATGCTTTTAATAGGAACATGATTACTTTACTGTCTGCGACCAGGGACAATATACGTCTTGTGATGAAAATAACAACGGCGCCAGGATTCATTGCCTATAATCATTTTACAAGACAGAGATCGAACAAAATTCCTTTCAAAAGGTCAAGTTGTTTTCTGAATCAAACACGCGTGGAAGACCTTTATCGAAGAGTATAAAGTTGTGGCAATAAGCTTTTTCAACAGAAAAAGTATCATAGAAGTCAACATTTCAATAAGAAAGAGTTTTTTTCAATTTGAACTGTGGCCCAAAAAAAACTTTGAGTTATAACAACATTTTTTGGATCAAATTGAAAAAGGCAGTATATAAATATATCTAGCATAAACGATTCTTAGACCCTTTATCATCTTTACGCGTGACTCCAGTTAACATGCTCCTTCTTGAGCCTGCCGTAGGTAGACACAAGGGTCCTCAGCTTCTTTCAAGGACCAACTCGGAACAATGAAACCGCAACATTCTTCTTTTTATCTTGAAAATCGGGGAAGAGAGCCAATGCTAATAAACCTTCAGAATTTATTTATGTAAAAGAATTGAGTCATGAAAAAGCTACATCAGTGTTACTTTAAACAATTCTTTGTTTTCAGATAAGCATGTTAGTGAAAGTATATAAGGCCATGATAAACCTACTCTTTCTTCCTCGGTCCTGACATACAATTCAAACCGCTGCAGCTCTAAGAGGAGCTTCTCCTTCTCCTTTAACAGGGCGTATCTTTGGTGATCCGGTCCATACTTTGTCGAAGCGATGAAATGGTTAATTTGCTCAATAGCGCCTTCAATTTCTGTGATTCGCTGCAAAGCAGTAAGATGATCTCGGCGGATTAGCTTGCGTGCTTGGCGGCCTTCGCCATATGTAGACAGGTCGATCATCGATCCTGCTTGGCTTGGGGGTCCGCTGCTTGACGCGAGGCTTGTCATAGATCCTAACTGACTCTCTATAAACAAAAATACACTTTTTAAGTGAGGAAAAAAGGATAAAGAATCAAAATGGCAAATTGCCTAAAGTAGTTGGTTACTAGTCACAGAGGTAAGGTACTGTAATAGAATGTCTAGGCAAGTAAAATAAACATTGGAAAAATCCATCAGCCAAGGGAAAGTTAATCTATGCTAGCACTATAGTGATTAAAAAAGCTTATTTTCATTAAAACAGGGAAAGTAAAACCAAAAGACAGTATCCAAACGCCTCAAGACTTTGACAAAACCTCACCTGGCAATTCAGGAAAATTGAAGTTATTCTTCATTCCCAGAAGCTTATTCAAGAGCTCCTGTCTCTCTCGTTCTCCCACTTCAAGCTGGTGCCTAACAGCTGAGATTTTCTCAGCTATCAGCTGATTATCATCTCCAGGGTGAGTACCAAAACGATGCACCTGATGATCGATCTCTTCCAGTTTTCGAATTCCTTGTTGCTGCAAACTCACTTCTTCAGACACATGTTGAAGCTCCTGTCTCAACATATTTACCTAAAAATAAAACAAAATATAAAGTTCTAGATAGTCTTTAAAAGAGAAATAGCCATACAGTGCTGCATTGTTCCATACTTCCCGCTTTTTTCAAATTTTGTAACAAAAATATTTCATACTAAATTCTATCTGTACATCCATATTATTGCAAGTCTAGGGATCTTTCCTACTATCAATCCAAGCACTTTATGATTAATTAAGTTGACAAAAAGAAGAACACACACACACATATATATATATATATATAATATAATATATAATATATATATACACATCTAAAGTTTTTCAATCTGTTTAGTTCAGTTTATTCTTAACAGAAAAAACAGCCCTATAAAATTTCACTCTCAACGAGAAATCACATAAAAACATTTTCTCTATTTTTAGTTTCATAAATCCAAAGCCTTGGAAACCTAATGGTACCCAAAATTTCCTGTTAGCTGGTTTATCTTTCAAATGAAACTTTTTTCAAAAACAATAAACTTCTCCACAGGGTTCCAAGCACAACTCTCACTGAGTCTAAAGTGATTGAAAAAGAGTAGCTGAACTAGACAGTCATGAACAGATGGGCTATTGAAAACAGGAAAAATATTGAAAAATTTACCCGTTGTTTTGCTTTATTTATATCTTCTTTCAATTGCTCTGGGTCATACCTATCTACACTAGATGTTGATGTTGTTGTTGTAACACTCCATGTGCTTGTGGCCTGCTTCTTGTATTTGTCCCACTTGCTTAGCTTGTGTGTTAAAAGGTCGACCTAGAAAGACAGGCAGACAGGAAATACAATCACATCAAACACATATAACATGACAAAACATACATTTATAATTACAGATATCACAAAGAAACTTTGGTAGATCATGTAGTAAGTAAGTAAGACTTTGGTAGATCGTGTAGTAAGTAAGTTGTGTTACAAACAGCTGCAAATGGCCAGCATCAAATTTAGAATGAATATAGATTCATAGGTGATCAGAATCAGGATAGATGATTTAGTTATTAATTCAGTCACATTTTTCCAAAGTGTTTAGAAACATTAATTACTTCAACCTTGAAAATATGAAATAGCTCAGAAATAGATTAACCTAGAACAACGATAGAAATAGATTAACCTAGAACAAAGGTGCTGCTGAGCTTGAAGAGGAAGGATCTAATATCGTTGGATTGCATCCCAGCATATCTTGCCAGTCAATTATTGAGGTGAAGAAGACATAAAAAATTAGCAAAGCGAATCTTTTAAAGTAACAAGCTAGTTACCTCCTCCTGAGCTAGATGCAGCCTTCTTTCTTTGACCCCTAGAATGTCCTGTCTTGCCTATAAGGAAAAAGGATCTAGTCAGCAAGATCTGTATTGCTAAGTTAAATAACATCACCACATTTTCAGGCAAGAGCTCATTTTCAACAGAAGTGGCAATAAGTGGACATAATCGCCATAAAATGTTGACATACCAGACCTTTCGGAACTAAACAAGAACAAGGAAAATAGATATAACAAAAACAGTGTAAAAACATTTGACAAGCATTTATAAAAAGAAAATAGAACATACATGTAAGTCATCTTTTCCTCTATTGACATATTCTCGTATCATGTTTTCTTGTTCTTTTCTCCACACTATTCTTGGGTCTTCAAATTGATTGAGATCTAGAAAATTCCAAAGAAATTTAGCTAAATAACAAGATCGATAAAACTAAACTTAAACCTCCTGCATATATAATGTAAGAATATCAAACAAGTTTGACATCTCAGTCAATTTAATTGACTAAAACATAAGCATAAAAATTAGTATACATATCATAACCACCAAGGGCCAGACAGTTTTGTTAGAGTTCAACTCTTTAAGTGCTGAGTGTTTCTAATGAGGTGCAACATTACAGTTACCTACAAAGTAGGGTTTTAAGCTTTGTCAACATCCAAATCACTGAAATTTCAAATCTTATATAGTCAGTTGGGGGAAAAAATACGCATTTTGCACAAAGTTTGCTCCAGAAAAATATTCAAAAGATATCTTGTCAATATTCTTTTATTTTTCAAACTTGAATGGTAATACCTTGTTAACCAAACCTTTGTTGTCTTGCTAATCCAATTAACCTTCTTATAATTAAAGAAAATTAATGCGAAATTTTTCCCCCATCAAATGGGGTAAAAAATGCGGATAGGTGGGGAAAAAATACGCACACATAAAAGAATGAATCCTAGAGGCTTGTTTATGAAGAACATTCATATAATACTTGATTTTCCATGTAACGATGTTAAGCAATAGTTTTGAACAGCTTCTAAGTGATTTTAAAGTTGAAAAGCACGAGGATGTCTGCTATTAAAAACTTTGGCATATGAAAGCGAGTCTATGACTTAAGTGCCAAAAATACATTGTAAACTCCCATTAATATAAGCTTATGTAATATCTCATGATAATTTGTGCCTCTGTGACTCATATTTACATATCTCTATAGGTCCCATACCAACATCAATCAACATCAGGAGTGCGTAATTTTTCCCCATGTGCTCAAAAATTGTGTGTCCAAAAAATACGCATGCCATGTAGACAAAACAAAAGATAGCAAGCAAATGTAATTATCATAGGTCAAAAGGTTAATCCCTTAGAACAACTGAGAACACTTGACTTTGTGGGCTTGACAGTTACTGACGCGACAATAAGAAAGTTCGATGATTTCCGACAAAACATTATATTGGGCCAATTTACAAGGTAAACATTCAATTCCGCTTTATTCTAAATCAAGAATCCTTACAAAAGGGAAAAGCAGGTCAAATTGACAGGCCTTCTCTAGGCTATACGGGAACCACAAGCAAAACGGTATAAGTGATTGGGCGTGGCTGAAAAGGCGGTGCGTAATTTTTTCCCCGCAGAGACACGTGCGTATTTTTTACCCGGATTGACTATACTTGCTTAAATCTTTTGCTGAACATCAAAATTTCCAATAAGAACATCCAATAGTCTCAGCTTGTACCCTGCATTTGCAACTAATTCCGTTTTTAAAGAGTCACCCTTAGGAGCACATCCCACAAGAAACTTCAGATGAATAAGAAATAAGGTGGTGGTGAAAACTTACTGGTATTATGATCAATATAATATCTCCCAAGAATAGGGTCTTCAGCTTCTTCCCATCCAAGAGGTAACTCTGAAGTGGAAGAATAACGTTGAAACATTCTAAGAAAATATATTTACAAAGATTCATCTAAATATTTTTAAGAGCCTGTACAACAGGCAGTAGCATTTCATGGAAACTAAACTCTATTTAAACATCAGTACAAAGTACATTTTGTTTTATCTTCAAGAGCATAGCTAAGGAGAGTCATTTTTACAGACAATATAAAACTATGGGCCTCCACATATATTAATAGGCAACCAATGGTAATGAAATTGCTCTTTGTTTAAAGACATTCCATTCAAATCCAGCTATGGATACCAAAATACCAGCTCTAATTTCTGTTGATTTTTTCACCTAGAATTTCACCATATAAGTGATTCTAAACATTCAAAACACAAGGCACCATTATTCAAAAAACTAAAGAAAATTTCATGCTTACCATCACCAATACAGTCAGCAAATGTCAATGGCTTTGTTAGCCTAGGAAACAAAGAATTAAGTTACTTTGTTGCTCAGAAACAGCCATTCTGAATTTTAATTGCACCTTTAGAAGACCATTTGCAAAGAATAATGATTAAATTGTATAAACAAACAAATCAAACAAAGTTAAATGCAAATGTGATATTGAAATGGCATAGTATTCAAATCTTTTGGAGGTATAATGATTGGAAGCAGAAGTCTTGAGTGTTTTTATTGCCTTGTCATTTTGTCTTGCATTGAAACATTCAACAAAAGGTCAGTTGTTACTTTAAATGAAACAGGAAAATATTACCCCTGGAAAAGAATATTAGCATGTGTTCCTTCATTGAGTGTGTAAGACAATCTTACCAAAATTTTTTTATCAACATAATGGGTGTCAAAACTACAATATTTCTTATCAACATAATAGATGTCAAAATTACAGTCACTATTAGGGTTAAATTATGTGAAAACAAAGGAAAAAACTCACAACACTTTTCTCATGTGTTTCCTCGTTTTTAAACAAAACTATTATCAAGGTTGCATAACACACAGTTATAATTTTAATGGATTAGGTGCCTATACCTTAGATAAGTTAATCAGACAAATCCACCAGAATTTGATTTATGAAAAGGAAACCCCAAAATCAATAGCTTGCTTATTCAAGCTTAACAATGAATGAAAAGGAACTAAAAATAGGTCAACCTCACAAGCAAATTACACAATGCAGCAAAGCATTTTCTCAGTAACTAGCAGCAAATGTTTATGTTGGTTCAAACCAATTTCAAAATATTGTACATTTTTACACAAAGAGTGCATTTGAGAACACTGCATTGTGCCAAATCTTGCTCCCACCTAATTGCAAGAGTTTATTTTCATTAACAGCAGAAAAAAACCAACATTTCACAAATTATCACATTTAACTTGAGCAGAAATTCAAGGGACATCCTCAACTGAGAATATATCTTCCTCTTGTTTATCTAGCAGTAGCAGAAATTAGCTCCAACATTTAAAATAAGGATTACAGGATTTATCAGGGAACTTGATAAAACTAAGAGCTGAGGAATATCAATTTGAGCTTAGGGCTGAAGGAGATTAAGGATTTGAAGAAAAAATGTATGTAAAGAGATTTCTTCAATTTGGAAATCAATATATAAGCGACCAAATTTAATCAAAACATTGTATATACTGAACTGAGCAAACCTACAATTTATGTTTCCTAATAGTTTCTCTAGTTCTTGCATAAACTAGGGAGCTGGGGAATCAAAGGACCACCCTATGCTTTGACAATATGATAGAAAGGGCTTTTATGATCACTTTTTACTCTGATTAAATTTGAGATAAATTTGAGAAAAAGTGGGGTGCAAGTCTGGTCTGAGCATAAAGGCTCTTAAAAATGCTAATTTAATCAGGAGTGTCCAGGGAGATTGCCTGACAGTAGCAAACTTGGAGGGAATTCTTTTTTTGGTTTAGTGGTCTTTGTTTGGGCGAAAATGAGATACTTTAAAATTTGAAAACAGATGAAGAATATAAGTATAACTATATATAACTATAACTATAACTAAACTGTGCTAAAGGCTATGAGCCTGTCACAGATCTTTGGAGTGACTTCACCCTGGACAGAACATCGTACTGACAGACCACTGATGTCAAGCAAAACTCTAAATAATAACAAGTGTAACACCCAACTGATAGGATGGATGTCAGAAAAACAGTCTAAAAAATTTAGAAAATATAGACATAAAGAATTAGTAACAACTGTCTGCAATCAAAAACTGACAGAGAAGGGGAAATTCTCTGCATATTTACTCAGTTAGTTCGCAAACCATCTCAGTGTGGTGACTGACCGCAAACAGACAGCAAGTCAGTTGAGGAAACTATTCATTCGCACAATCATGTCTCATGCGATCAGGTCCAGGACCATCTAAAAACATACAGCAAAAAAGCTGGTACGGAGATGACATTGACTAGTCCAAGAATGACACAAATGATGATAACTGCATTTCTCAATCGCCATTAAAATCCAATATCGACGCATCATTAGGAAAGTATTTGAAGAATTCATTCATAGGTCGCAACCGGGCTATCCCCGGAAATCTACAAAGCTTTGACTGCCTGCTTGCAGAACTGGAGAAAGTGTCTTAAAAACATCCCAAAAAACTTTTCCTACATTTACAAGGACATGTTAAACACACGAACCATCATGCTCGCTATACCGATATACAAATAAATTTCAGGAATGTGAACGGTCCGTTTGAAAGCTGTTTATTCCACCGAATTACACAAACCAGAGAAAAAGCAACTGCCCCCTTTGAACTAAGAACCAGCCGTTTTTCTAGAACAAAATTAGAGATTCATAGGCAATTACTTAATAATAAATGCCATGAAAGAACGAGTGGTAAAGTCCGTTATCGACGCATATCAGATATTAAGATGAGGAGGCAAAAGAGATACGGAGGTTATTGATTCCATTCCCTGAAGACTGAGTTTCAATAAGCTAACGGCCTAATGTTGTAATTTTAAAGCGAATAAACTAACAAATTGATTACTATAAAGAGTGTAGACTAAGAAATATAACTGTGCTAATTTCAAAAGGTATTCTATACCTGTCTCTAGGATCAACCCAAGTTGTGGTATGGTTTTGATGGTCAACATAATATGTTTTTCCATCAACATCCTTCGCCTCTTCCCAACCAGGAGGAAGGGGCATCTCTCCACTATTATGCCGCGGCATTTTCACAATGACAGCCCCACATTTGGTTTCCTGGCCAACTAGTTACTGGAATAAACCTCCAAGTTGTTATGTTTTCTTTCGGATAACGCGTATTTATGCTATAAATAAGGGAGCATTTTCACACGATGTACGCTCTTTGATGTCGCTTTGCTTCTGCATGTCTTCGATGACGTTAAGCACGTGATTTCGTGATAAACCAATCACAAGAGACACTCACAAACCAAAACACGTTGGAATGTGGCCGCGTTGCAGGAGCCTTTGTTTGGCTAAAGATCATCCTTCACGCTTTCTTCGTCTCCAGTGAAAGGAATGTCGGGTCACTTTCGAGCACTCAGAATGCTTGGAATGAGGCATTGATTTTAATTTCAACAGAACTTGAACTTCGGTGTTTTTTTCTTGTTAAGTACATCTATGTCATGGGTTTGATACCACTTATTTGTTTCAAATTGTCTGTAAGAAGGTATTTGTCAAATTGGGGGCCAGGACAATCAGAACTTGCCCCTAAACTTGTTTGAGCAGCACGAGCCTCCTTTCTCTCGTTCTCGTCTCCTTTCTCATGTTGCTCATGTCTCAAGTTACCGGTTTAAAGACCAGCATGAATTAATAAATGGCATTCATGAAGATAACGGAAACTACAACTTTCATAAGTAAGAAGTGGATAATGATTGTAAGTATGAATAACAGTGTAACACGAGGGTAAGCTAAAAAAAACAAATTAATCCAGGATCAGTCCAGAGACATAACAGCAGCGGGATGCTGCATGCCTCGCTTTTCATCCACTAGCATGATAATTCAATCAAATGCTGGAAAGTTTTTACTTCAAGCAAATATTTTATTGAGCAAAAATAAGCAATAGGCCAAAGCTCTTTATTCTGGGTCTTTTGCTATAACTTTGACTAACGGCGTAGCGTAGTTCAATAACCAAGTGCCCTCGACCTAAAGGGGCGCCCAAATTATTTCTGTATCCATGTTTTTAGACTTAGCTCAAGTTTACATCATTTTTAAAAAACTTTAAAGGCTCTTCATCTGAAGCTTCATAATTCTGCTCCCCTAGTTAGCGGGAAAAATTACCGTTTTTACATCTTGTTGTTGTGTTTGACATACTCTACAGCGTTGGATTGGACTTTCCTGCAGTCCGTAAATAATGGCCCCGTCTCAGTTTATCCTTAGGGCCCCAGGTGCCTCCATTTCACCACTGACTATGACAAGAAAATAAATCTCCGAAGAGCTTCGATTACACCCAGATTATGTTTTTCAAGAAACCACCTTAAAAACTGACTTTGAGAAACCAATCCCTGAGATGACCAGAAATTTAAGAAACCACATAACTGATCACCTTCAGCTTTGAAAACAGAGCTAAGGTTGTTCCTTCAAAATGCAAGGTTACTATTTTCTTCCTGTATCTTGTCAACAATACGATGTAAATGTCTAGCAGAGTAGTGCGTTCATTTCAACAGTTTTTATAAATTTAGGTGAATTTTCCAGATCTACTAAACTGTAAGACTATTGTGGAAACTTCATACACGAAGGTAGTGGAAGACTTGAAGCATTGGCTTCTTGGCGAGGAAACATAACAAATTTCTTGGACTCTGAACGCATTAAATATACGAAATGAAAGTGACTTTTTCTGTTTGTACACGAGTATAACAATGACGAAGAACGGAATCGATTATCACTGCAATATGGTGTTTCATTTTCAGTACGTGCATCACCAAACAGAAACTGATGACGTAACGACCAAGAACCTCTGCTGCGCAGAAAACCTTTCGCATTTTCTGCGAACCCGTTGCGCGGCCCTTTGGTTCATACTGCTGTGATCGTGCAAAGAAATGCCAATAGAATGATATAAATGCATTTCCATTATTGACGAAAAAAGCAGTATCTCCAGGAAAAAAGGCATAATAGTTCATGCCGATTATGGCTTTGTTTATGTGCACACGTTTAAATTTTAGGTTGATGCCAATTTTTGTTCGGTATGTTAATGAGAGGCCCAGTGCAATGCAATGCCCTAACAAGGGAAGGAGGAACAGACTCCAAAAATAGAGGTGAGATAAAGTTTGTCAATTTTAGTTTTGAAAGCTAATAAGAGTAAATATGTTAAATAAAAAGAGGGATATTCCTTGCTTTTTGAGAAAGTGGCAGATGTTCAACTAGCTAAGTATTCATCTTATCTGGCTGGTGTAATTGCAATTGACATTTTTTGCTTTTTTATTTCATAGTTCATAAGAGGTCCACATATCTAAGGTTTGTCTCTAGAAAACCTTTTTCCAAGGTTCTTATTTTGCAGATTATAGAATTGTCTGATAGTACCTGTAAACGTACTGGAGAGAAGATAGGAATTGTCATTGGCGATGTTATTGAAAAGTAGCAAAATTTGTGGGTGGGGAAACATACGGGGGCAACATACCCCTATTTAAAAGACCAATTTTTAGAAAACATGAGCCTTATAATTTAAACTAAGAACAATTTAAGAGCAAGTTTGAACAGCATTTGTTTAAATACACATATCAATTACGCTCAATTATTGGTATATTCTGTCAAAGCATTTTTCTCAAAAAAACATTCGCATTAAAACTATTGTGGCGTGAATATAATTATATTCAATTTAGATGTATCTCAGAGTACACCTTTTGCTGATCTTGCTAGAAAGCAATACCTGCATTTTACATACCAATTTTGTTCTGCTGCAAAATACTGCTTTGTGTCAAATTTTTAACTGAAAATCTATAATAATCTGAGAAAAAGCCAAGTACAAAATATTTTGAAATTTCACCTGAGCCTTAATTAACTTACTTAATTTAATAAAAATTCCCTTTTTCAATAGGCTGTGCTTCCAGATGTATCGAAAAAAGGCTTACGCGAGTAAAGTAAGAAACAGATAGAGTATATCAATAGCCAATCAAACATCATAACAGTAACCTTTGACTGAGGTATGGATGATAGACATTTCTAACGCAGATTAATTTATCGATTGCTTTGCCTCGAGTAAATTTGTCTACAACCTCTCCAGAATATTGAACTGGTGTGTCTGTAAGTAGAACCATGTGCACGTGACGAGAACAGCTTTTAATAATCTAATAAAATAACGGTGTTATATCAACCCCCTATCGACCCCAGCATAATTACATTTAACGTTGTGAATTAACTTTGTATGTTCAAAAGGTTTGGAATGTAGTTATTCTATTGTGTGTGCACAAACAAGTGATAGGAATATGAGTTATCCATATGTTGATTGTCGAAACCGGAGTTTGTTCTAGCTTACTAGCTGATCAATCAGCTGAAGTATCTAGGACCGTGATCAGTAGTTACCTTGTCAACTGGGTATTTTTGTTCTGATACTTTTGCAAATATTGCTTCTACTTTGGTGATTTCTTGTCTGCAAGGCTTCTCTATAAAAGATTCCACCTTTTGCAATTCTATCGGTGAAATGAGTTATGCTGTAAAGATTGTTAATGACAGTCAATTCATGGTACAGCGGGACAGTAATCCCTCCTTCTGTATATGAATTAATTGCAAGTTAAAAGATATTATATTTTTTTAATAGTAATCTGCTTCAAGTTGGTAGAGTTGTGAACGGTATAGGTCTAATGCAAGTATTTTTGGAGGATATCAAGTGGATGAGGCCAAATGAAACGCACCAGCATGCATATGTATCTAATCTTATCACTTAAGTTATAAGTTGGAACGTGGATCAATGTCCTGTTTCAAGAAAAAAATATCAAGTTGACACTTAAAAGTGACACTTTTGGACAACAAGGTACGACTGAATTAATGACTTTAAGCAATGGGGAAGACATGTTAACCCGGTAAGTAATTATAAAATAGCTACAGGATGAATACGGTCCTATTGAAAACAAGCACGCTTCGTGGCAAAAAGAAAATCTGAGAAAACGCCCCCTAATAAAACTCCCGGTTTAAAGCGTTTTTAGATTCTAATGCTAAAACTGTGAAGGGGCCTATTTTGTTCACAGACTGATTAAAAAAGGCTCCATCTTAAGGTCAACGAGGTTGAAAAAGACGTGCTGTTAACCAGCTGTGTGAACACAATCCAATCAACCCAATCTGAACCTTACGCTTCTTAGCGAATTCTATTTCCGTACTCAAAGGCCAATAGAGTTCTCAAGTGTGACGTCACAAAAAATTGTTTTTAGAACTTTCGAATTTTGACCACATAACACGAAAGAACATCATAAAATACTCCCATGTATGCAAAATCAGTTAAATTTCACAAAAAATTGGGTGAACTATGGCCAATAGAAGATTTGAAGTTTGCTAACGGATTACTGCTATTTTGGCTCAGTTCATAAAGTTATGAACTGAGACCAAATTACAGAGGTTTGATGGCGCTAGAGCTTGTGCTCATCTGGTTATATCTCAGCCAATTTGTAATATTTTTAACTGATTTTGCAGATTTAGGGGTATTTTTTATAATGCTCTTTCAGGTTATGGGAAAAATTTCAAAAATTCTAAAAACAGATTTTTGTGACGTCATCACTTGACAACTCTATTACTTGTTGGTTGTACCATTCGTTTGTTCGCTTATGTCATTTCTAGCCTCGTATGCATGATTTCGAGAGTAAAAAAGTATACTGCATAAGGTACTAAGCCACAATATTCCTATATCTTTTTACAAAGACACAAACATACCCTTTTCTGCTGGATAAGAAGCTGCTTACCTAGAAGCATTTTGTCTAACATATGTTTTCTGTATTTACATTCGCATCGCAAATACAAACCTTGCCCATCTCGTCTCTAGTCGATTTCTTTAATCATATAGTCGGTGGATCAACAAAGTGGGAAGTTTGACAAGTATCAACACAGGTATAAACATTTTTATGGATCCCTTTGAAACACAGGACCTGGATCTTGTAGTCCTGGATTCTAAACCATCTTATTTTTCTGCAAGCTATCACAATTTATATTCTTACTCGGGATATTTTTTACCAAATTAAGTGACATCGGAAGTTATGTTTGAGCATTGTTTTTAAGTGTCGCTTATATGACGAGGCTCATTTTGAAACATTTTTTTGCAACTGTCACTCAAGCCTGACACACGTTGGTCTAATAAAGCTTCCCTATCTTATATACAGTGATGAAACACTTACCTCCACTTGCTCTTGCACATCAAGTCTTTCCAAAGGCTCGTGCCTCTAAAATTCGATAAGAACTCTAGCTATGAGTTCTACCTGTTACAATTATTCACTTTTTTCTTAAACTCCAGTAGGCACAAAATGACGCACAATAATCAAATTTAAATGGCTATCTTCCCAATGTTAGTGGACTTGCAATCCGTCAGGCTATAGATGTGCGACTTCCTTTCATTGCCTTGACGCAAGCTAATAAAAACATTACGCGATCTTTTTTCATAAAAAAATTCAACTACTTGATGCTTCTCCGCGTAGCCACGCTTAGTTTTGTAGCGTATCCCGTTTTTTCTCTTCCTGTTACATATCAATCGGAATTGTTTTGTTCCATTTTCAAAGATGGTGGCCCACCATGCCCCCGGCTTAAATTGTTGTGAAGAAACGAGGAAACACAAAATTTAGTTCCTTTTTTAAAAGAAAAGACACAAACAATTAAGAAATCACAGAAAGAGGAGTAACAGCATATCACGGAAGAGGGTAGGGCTGCGTTTGTTGGTCTAGGGGCGTTGGTTTGATTGGCTGCAAAGTTGTCAATGATGCCACGGGGAAAAAGATTCAATAAACAACTGCACCAAAAAAACTAAAGATTAAGAACCGCCAGCTTGATTTTTTTGCAAATCAAGCACTTTCAATATAAGAACAGCAACGTAAAGGCAAAGTAGATCGACTGTTACAGAAAATAACAGTTTTTTAGGCGGATTTTTACTATATTTCGATTTTACTGTACATCGAAAGGTTGAAGAAAATAACTAGGACATTTCTTCCATTAGTGAGTGGTATTGGTTCCTTCTGGCATTGGAAATTGGATATTTGACCTTACAAGGGATCGCAATTCTGTTTCTGCTGTATCTTCTAAATGTCTCCTGTTTCGTGATTGAATACTACCACCACATAGTGCCGCAACCAAAAGGATATAGAATGATGACGTTGTTCAACTGGTATCGTCTCTTCTCATCTCAAGGGGTATGTGTCCCCTGCCCCAAGTAGTAGTGGACTGCAGTTTTCCCTTTTTAGCTAAATGACGCGTGAGGGTCATGGGATATCAAAAAACATGTCCCAAACTAATCTGTGTTCAAATGTACCATGCCCCCTAAGGCAATATAAATTCAAAAAAGCATAATTTTTGTTTTTGATGCCATCTAGAAGAGGAGAATGTATATAAAAAAGAAATATTAGGAGACAAAGAGACCCCAGCATTCGACATGTCATCATGAAGTCTGCCTCCATTGTAAACCAAATGAGAATAGACTAAAACCTAAGCATCTATGCGCTAGAATTTATAATCTAACAAAAACGATTTTTTCCTCTTTGGGTGAAAACAGCTAAGCTAGTACACGTGCTCCAGTTCAACTTTTGAAGTGCAATCTTGAACAGAAAATTAAGGGTGCAGAAAATTTTAATTCTTCAAACGAAACATAACCTAAAACTTTAGAAACCTACCGTCAAAAATCAATGAAGACAAGGCGTGATTTCGGAGTAACGGAAACAATAATTCTATTTTCACTTTTTTGCACAGCCATCAGACCTGTGCTCGCTACTTTATCTAGGTTTTATTAGCCTGTGCTCCAGACCCTTATCCTTCAGGTTAAGGGTCTGGAGCACAGGCTAGGTTTTATGAGAATGTCAAAAATTGCTCGTGAATACCAAGCATTTATAAGAAAAGGAGGGTATGTGTTTCGGGCGGGGGTGTAATAGGACTGGGGACGAGGGAGTGACCTCACCCACACACTCTTTTCCTGTTAGCTAATTTCCGACATATCCACGCAATGCCTCGGCTTCTAAGAAGTTTGTTGAAGAATTTTTTATATAGATTGTAAAGAATGATTTTGAATTCCATTGTTTACATTCAGATTGGCGAAACTTCTCTTATCAAAACCCTCTTGTTAGTATTTGCACTGGATTTTAAGCCCAGGAATTTTTCAGTGTTTTTGCAATAGCGCTATAGTGGTAGTATTTTACAAGCCCAGCGAGGTTTTTTTCATGGAGGACAGCAGGTAAATAGGGCAGGAGGGGGGCAGAAAAATTTGTCTTGCAAAGGCTATGGATGACTGTGGACCAAAAAGCTCAGCTTGCAAAGGATGCAGGGGAGGGGGTACTCCCCGGTCAGAGTTTACCGGGGCTTGTTGCACAGGGGGTGTATTTTTGCAATAGTAAAGATTTAATAACTTCATGAATCTGCAGCCTCATCTCAAGCTCTTTCTCAACCACTTACTTCTTTTTTCAGTGGTATAATAACCAGAGGTGCAGTGTCAGGGAGCACAGGGGGAAGGGAGGGGCTATCTCTACTAAAAAAATTATACTTTTGCGAAAATTGTGCATGAGACCCCAATGCTGGTTTGAAAGTACTTGATGAGATCAACGTTCCTGGACACGCCTGGAATTTAAGGCTCCCTAAAAAATAGGAGAAGTAAAGAACTGGAAAAAAGATTATTGTTGTTGCTTAAATGTACTTTAGGTTAGATTATGGTATTTAGGCAACTTCGAAAGTTTTAGGAGAAGATTTTAAATTTCAGCAAATCTGGAAGAAATTAAGATGATGATAACCTGGCTTTTAAGGAGGTCTAACCACATCAAAGTAACACGTTCGCCTCTGTAGTGAAGTCCTGTTTCAGAATAATTGCTTTAATAAAAACTCTAACGTATCAATCATTTTTAAATTAATGAGCTCTGTTTTCAACAAAATTTTAATTTAAGTGGTCTTGTAGCCATGCAACTAGATTTCCAAATATTTTGTTACCACGACAGCAAAAAAATATTTACACCAAAACCGAAATTTTTGAAGTCAGAAGCCTTATTACAAAGTCCGTAACTTCTTAGCGTTGAGAATTTATTTTTGAACTGATATTCAGAGATCTGGCAAACTGTATTCGTGGCCAGAAAAAGATGTACACAAGATACATGTCGGAATAAGTTTGTGATGAAAGAGAGACAGAGAGAGACAGAGGCGGGGCAGGCTACAGCCTCTTTTTTGCATCTATTTTGATCATCTTTTATCATTTCGGTATACACAGCTTCAGTTGCAGTGGGGCTAGGGGAACTTAGAAAAATATGGTGGTTTAACAATAACATAGAAAATTCCACACATTCATTTAATTCAGTCTGTTTGTTTTGGCTCTGATTAGGGTTTTGAAAACAAATTCGGTTATAAGTAGCGGAAACCATATCATCAGAGTCAAACGGTGGTCCAGCAAGAAGAACTCCATACGTTACGTAAACAAATCTGGCTGTTTACTAAAATAGCCATCTTTATAACGGACTTGAAACAAAGCATAAGACAGAAAAATGAATGAACACCATGATTTTTGCTTTCAAAGCAATGTTAATTAATCTTCTTAACTGCGAAAGAACAGAGAAATTCGATCACATTAAGAACTTTTTCAATCTATTCATTCCAAGGATGCTTCTCGAGTGCACTGCAGGTTTTCAAAATGCAGCTGGTATTTCACGAACCTGAAGCATCCAGCATTTGGCCCCACACAAAGCATTCTATGGCCAGTGGTTCTTTTTCGCCACAGGTATCTTCTTTCTATCGGGGGACTATAGCTTCCTTGCGATTCATATGGCGACATATACCTCTGCATCCTCTGCGCGATGGGGAAGACACTCAAGACAGAGGTGCAGGCAAGAATTTTTCAGATGTTGACGATCGCGTGAAAATGCATCTTCACGAGAAAAACACTGAAAAAGCGACTTATGTTATATAACAGATTGCAAAGGAAGCCAAATGCTATTTAAATCTGGCAATAGGAACGCTTGAGACATTCCTGAAAGGCACAAGGAATGTTTCATGCGTCATTACAGAACTGAAGGCTGCCCAATCGAGCCAATCCGCTTTTTTCTTGTGTTTTTATTCGGTCAGTTAAAGCTCTTTGAAGCATCTTTTTTATAAAGCTGGAGAGCTCAGAATACGGCTCAGAGGACTTATATAACTGCTAAACTTCTTATGTATAGTATAGCGTATAGGCCCGTATATAGACTCTTTGAAAGTGTGGAGCAAACGTGCTATTGTCCATGAATAGGGTGAGAAATTTCTTTGCAGGAAAGTCGTAAGAATGTGGACGGGCAAACATCCAGTTATCTGTAATTTGTTGGCTGAAAGTAACACGGACTGGGACTGTTCTTCGTGCGCAAAGAAACGCATTTTAAGGGAAACAATCTGGGCCAGCAGCATATAAGGGGCATTGTGGAAAGGATGGTCAACTGTATTTTCGTCCCCTTTTCCCCGCCTGAGTCAGAACCAGATCCCTTGCATTGCTGGATTGTGAAGAAAGAAAAAACAGTCGAACCGGGTAGATCCAGCGCCGAAAGTTAAAGGCGCGGACAAAAGGACAGGGCAGGAGCCTTACAATAATTTCCTAGAGGCAATTTAGGTCCCATTTTCACTTTAAGCCACTTTTAAGCCAGACTGTATCAAAATCCACCTTTTATTCGCCAACCCCCTACCCACAATCCAAAACTTGCCCAGCTAGGGACCAACGGCCTTTCACTGAGGAAAAAAGAAATGAAAAAACACTGTTTGTTAGAAAAAGAGTAGATAGAAGGTAAACATGCAGCAGACGTACCTACCATTACTAAAACTTAAAAACAAAGTTATTAAAACTTAACGCAAACTTCAATGGAAAATAGGAAAACACTCTATGCAGAGGATGCGAAGCACAGGACGAAACACTTGATCATGTATGACAATGTCAACAATTCATTAAGAAGTTGCCGAAAAAATGAAATCATACAAAAAATAGTTCTAAGAAACATCAAAGAATAAAAAAGTAATGGATAATGGAGAATATGGTGTATCATTATATTAGAGGAGGCGAGTACTGTAATGGTTTTCTGCAACGTTTACGCCGTTTTCAACATGATCGTCTGATCCCAAAGCGCTAAATAAGCAGGGATCAAAGAAAGCTAAATCGGGCATCGACAAAGCATACGTTTAACCGCATCGAAAAACAAATTCCTGTCATACCATTTCTAAAATTACGAGCAGAGCAGATCTGTAACTCAAATAATCGTGCAGCCTTTTTAGGGTTTTGAAACAAGCGGTAATATAGGGGAATGACGCGAATTATGTGCACACTAATTGTGCTTGTAAATAAAATTGTGATAAAAAGTTGTTGCTGTCTTTTTAACGTGAAATGCATATTTACAAACAGACTACATACCGTAAATCCTCGAATTAGCCCCATCGGGGTTCATTTATTTTTGATATTTTTGGACGGGGGCTTTTTCGAGAGGGGGGCTTATACGAGAGGGGGGGCTTATAGAATTATTGTAGACAAGAAGAAGACATTATTAAAAGACCTTGTTTTTTATGAGCATTTAACTAATTACTACCAAAATTACGAATTTGTCGTGGTAATTCAATAAAACTCCATAGGCAACCTCAGGTGGCAAAAGCCGTCAAATTGGGGGATCCAATTCGAGAATATACGGTAGCAGTGGGGGCTTATTGACAGTTTGTAGTTTTAGAGTGGGGGCTTATTCGAGGGGAGGGCTTTTTCGGGGGGGGGGGGGTCAATTCGAGGATTTACGGTATTGTAAGTTATAATTGGCACCGGAATAAAGGAATTTCAAAATTTCAAAAGCAATTCATCCCAACCATTAGGAAAAACTGTTAAGGGCGGACACCAGCCCATGGTAAGAAATTGGGGTCCCAGGGTCTCATGGGCACGAACTGGAAATATATTTGTAGGGCTGCATAGAGACAAAGATAAGTATTTCTAACTTTATAACTGGATCTAGATGTTTAGATTCCAGAAAAAATTTCATTTCTAGGAACAGCTACATTGCAGTGGTTTGTGCACTTCAAAAGGGCATTGCATGTCATTCATTGGTAACTGTGTCAGTATTGTAGGGTCAAGATTAGCTGATTATGGGCAAGCCTAGATATTTCATTCAATCAAAAACAGATAAAATGGAAAACCTTCAATCAGACTGGCAGTTTTTGGACGAGTGCAAGGAGGGGCTCAAGGCAGGGCCACGGGCCCAGTCAAACAATTTATGGTAGCCAGAAGGGGTGCTGCACCAAAAAAGAATCGTAAAGAATAAGAGCCCTGCAGATCTTTCGGGATTTGGGGTTGGGGCCCTGCAGATGTTTTGGGCCAGGGGCATGCAGTCCCCACAGTGCTTGCAGTCCCCACAGTCCCACAGTCCCCAAGACTGCTGCTGGAGTCAATATACAAGAAACTACAACCATCCATTCAGACCCATTCATTCAATAAAATTTGAATATTTTTTAACAATTGATGCCAGTAATCTTAAAATTGTGTCTAAAAAGAGAACATAGTACCTTTTTTCAAACCTAACTTGATCATTACATGCTTTAGAGGGTAGTTGTTCTCAAAACAATAGGAGAAAGAAATATTATGGATTTATAAATGGAAGACAAAAACTGTTGTCAGTGTTGATGGCTGGGTACAAGATCATTTAGCTATGGGCCTATAAATTCATTGCATGTAACTTAAATGCTGATTTGCATTTGGCTCCCAATTATCACTTTTCATCAAAACTTGAAAATCCCTAAAACTTATTCTCCCATCATTATCACGGTCTGCTTCATTGAAAATCTTTCTAACTCTCAAAGAGTCAAAATTTGGAAGAAATTTCGTCATAAGTCTCTGGAAATCAGTAAAGTCAATGTAGCCTTTACATCTTGCATCAATGACCTGAAATGTTTCCCTTATATCATCATCTATATCTGAATATTGGAGTCTTTCAATTGCAATTTTCTTGAATGTTTCAAAATCTATTACTGGACAATCATCCTCATCATTGGTCAGTACACAAGAAACTTTCTTTCCATAATTTTTCCAGATATCATCAACATCAAAATTTGAAGGCTTGCACCCAAAAACTACCAAATAGGCAAATTTGAACTCTGACTTGTTTAGATATCCATTCTTCTCTGTATCTGCAAACTCAAATGCTACTTTAACTATTTTATGATCATTGTCTTGAATACTTCTGCATCTCCGAGCAATTGCTTGAAACATCTCAAAAGTGTCCAATGAAGTTGTTCAAAAGAAAAGTTTGAAAGTGGTTAATCTAGGGTCATTATAGACCAAATCACTTCAGATGGACCACCTGCAGATAAAAAAGTATTTCATCATAAATGATTTCAGCAGAAAATTAATTAAGTAAAAAGTCTTTTGGTATGGACATAAACAATAAATGCTTAATTCATTACATATTTTAGCCAGTTTGTTTTTATGTGAAAAAATGAGGAGATCTCGCATTTGTGCAGGACTTGCAGACTTTGTGAAGATGTGCAGGATTTGTTTTATACAATTGTGCTGCATCAACACTTTTAGGAGCTTTTAGGAATTCTCCAGATCTTCACGTTTATTCAGAAATCTACTACACAAAACACTGAAAATTGCCTTTCTAGTGCCACATCAGCGTTAAGTGTAATTTTTCATATTAGTGCCATAAATAAATAGAGGTTTTATGTATAAACTTTTCATATATACATAAATGCTACTACATAATGGTGCGCACAATTGGCGCGAATAATGGTACATAAAGTGCTGCAAAAACTATCCTTACCGAATATCATTCAATCACTATTGAAGTGGTTTTAGAACAGCAAAAGCAAATGTTATTTTATGGCTTTTACTTTCGATACAAAATACGTGTCTCTTGTTACAAGCAACATGGACAAAATGACAGGAAAACAAAGTTTGGCGCAAGCATTCATGAAGTACTTCACAATGTTTTCGTCAAAGTTCGCAAAGGATCATTGGAAGAAACTTCATGTAAAAAGTATCGAAAGACATTTCTTTTCGCGCAGTGTTTTGGTCATCTGAAAGTGCAAAGATGCCGATGCGAGATGGTAAGTTTTGACTATTTAAAGCAGACTTTTTTCAGAGGATGCAGCACTTTTAATGAAGTAGAATTTTCTCAAAATTTTCCCTGTTTTTCATTTTGAGCTATGTTGATTTAGCAAAGAAAGCTGTTCAAGAAATGAAATGTTCGTCCTGGCCTAACCAGCCAGACGCGATGTTCTATTTTGATAAAAAGTCATAATTAGGTTTAACTCCAGTGTTAATTTTTCTTTAGGCACGCGGCACTGATTAGTCAGCTATACAGTTCTTGTGCTTACGTTTTTCTGATTGGCCTATTTTTATC
This sequence comes from Rhopilema esculentum, assembly GCF_013076305.1. The sequence continues at coordinate 5,804,460 of NW_027019365.1, read as the reverse complement.
CATAACTGAGTATTTATTTTTCATCCTGTGCTTTCGGCGGAGGTCCCTTATTCTGACGTTTTATGCTCTGAGGAAAAACCTTTTAGCCAATATGTTGTAAAATGTTTGCTTTTTTCAAAGCCATTTTCAAATTAGGTTGAAGTAAATAATTAGGTGGAACTATTATTGAGTAAATAATAGCTATTCTAAAAGCAAGAAATGTTCTGTTTTCAAACCTGCTGTTGAGAAAAGTCATAATGCCTGTGCTTAGTGGACTGAGTTGTATCACCAGTTCAAAAAATGTAAAGTTTAGATTTCAGAGGAAACTTGTTCCCCTTGCAATAATTTTCATCCTTCATTTTGCCTGCACACTACTAAGAATCTGTTGTAGAGTTTACAGGCAATATTGCTTAATAGATAAATCTGTTCATTTTTCCTTTGAATATACCTCCATTTAAACTTATGACTTTTGATTTCATGCATGATTTCTTGCAAAATATTCATTATAAAAAAAATTTGAGTTTTACTTTTTTTGGCACTCCCTGCACAGAAAAAATAACTAAACCAATTTAGGTCATATGAATCTCTTATATCAGAATAAAAACGCTTTCACATAAATTTTTCCACTTTTGTCTTCATCAGTAATGAGTGAAATATATTGCTGAGAAATATGCAACAGCCTGGATTTCTTTCACTGAAAATGGCAAATTTGCTAAGCATGTTTCATCCTCAGTTCAAATGTTTTTCACACTTCGCAGCTTACATTTGCTATTTCTCACTGTGATAGAATGAAGTACAACATGTTTGCCATAATCAAGTGTCCAACAATATTTGTCAAAAGGAATTCCTCCAGGGTCTGAGGAAGGTATAAGGGTATCAACTGCCTGGAATTGCCCAAGCTTTGGTTTTCTTAATGCCTAATTACTGCCAATTTTTAATGAATAATGATACGTCAATGTTTTGTATTAATTAGCAACTTGACCTTTCATTGAAGAAAAACCACATTTTATAGGCACTTTTCCATAAATGCTCTTCTTGTCTCTTGTGGACAAGCCAAGGCATGTTTTTGAAATAGCAGTCAATAGCCCATGCCAATAATTTGATGCAGATCTTGGTAAGGGTGAGGACAGTCATCACTTGAAACAAATTCCACCTGCCTCATGACTCACAACTATTTTCCCAGATTAAGCCCTGCTGGATTCCTAAAGGATCAACAGTCAGGGTTTTCATTAATTTGTTAAAGTAGAAAGCTCCCATTTAGAAGTAGGTATCTATAAGTTTACTAATATTTGTGCAGTCTTACTAAAGTGAGGGTGAAAGTTGGCGGCAGAGGTTTGGCGAGTAAGTGGTGGATTTTTGCCAGTTTCTGATGAAATAATCTTCAGCATACTAATTGAATTTTCATTTGAATTTTCTGAGTTTTTCTCCACTTCTTCAGATGACCCATATTCCAACCCTTTGGCACCTAAAAGCCACAATGAAGTTGAGGATGATTCAGGGTAAGGATACAATGTTTTTCTTTTCTGTTCTGTTTGTTTCAGTTAGCAGACAATATCCATACATTTCTATTTTTTATACTTGAATGCTCAAAATTGGAAACGGAAAAATGCTTCTACAGTTGATATAACATCTATCTTTTGCCTGATCTGCTATTCAATTATCTTTGTCAAACTTATCTTTTCTCCAAACATTGATATCTTTGAATTATTGCAACAAAACCTGTATTTTTCCTACTCTGGGTTAAGCATATTTAGATATATATGTATTCACCTAGGGTAAAATAGATACTATTTAAAAGGGAATGCCATTGCGGCTTATTTAGAGATAAAAATTGCATGTTATGTTATGGTGGGGGCTTATTTGAGGGTGGTGGTTTATTAGCAATCTTTACTACCAGGGTAGAGGCTTATTTGAGAGAGGGCTTATGGTCTAGGATTTATGGTATCTCAAATACAGTTTACTGTTGTAAATAGTTAAAGACCTTTTGTTTCTACTTATTTATTTGCTTTCCTTGCTATTCATTTTACTTTTTGTCAGTTAAACCCTATGCAAACTGCTCTTTTACAGTCTTAAAAAGCTCTTACACTTATGTTACATTAATTTCCTTACTTAGTGGAAACTATTTTAATCTTTTGTGCAGGAACCTCACAAATGCTGACTTCAGAAAATTGCTCATGACACCAAGAAGTACACCACATGTAGCACCGCCATCAAGACCAAAATTACCGTAAGTTTTCAAGTATTTTTAATTTCTTAGGTCATAGAAAGTATACCTGGTCTTATCAAGGCTCTCCTGTTATATGTATTTGTATTTGCAAGTGTATTTGGTTGTCATTCTGTTGGGGTCCTCAGAAAACTATAAACTAATTTTCAAGGATCTTAAAACTTTTGGAAAGATGTAATAGCTACTTCTGCATAATATATTCAAATTTGGGGATGCCTGCTGCTTCATTTGTTTGTTTTTGCCAATGCTTAAAGATGATTATTTATTTGTTGTTGTTAATGTAGTTTTGTACTTGTTGTTAGCTGGAATTTGTATGTTGGAATTTTTAAAATGAAAACTTGAACTTGAACTTGAGCTTGATTATATTATAGTTTTGCCTCTTTAACACAATTAACAGCAAAATTTGGCAGTCAACAGATAATATCAATATGACTTTATTATTATTGACTTTAAAATGATTTTATATTTCTCCATGAAATGCTTGACAGGATACCCAAAGAATTTGATGAAATTGAAGATGCTGCGACCAGAAGAAGAAAGAAGAAAAACTATTATGCAAAATTGAAAAAACAGGAAGAAGAAAGGGAAAAGGAGCTTGCAGAAAGATATAGAGATAGAGTAATTATTTTTAGTTTCATGCTAGCAGAAATAAGAATCTTGTTTAGTTTTGAGCGATTAAGCAATAAAATTGAAATTCTCAAATTTCATAGCATTGGTTGTTAGCTTGTTCCATGTAAAAAATGAAATTATATTCCCCAACTGGTTCAGTTTAAGGACTCTAAAGATGACTAGAATCTAGAATCTTGTTGTCTTTCGTCATAGGCCAAAGAAAGGCGAGATGGATTGAATCCAGATTATCAGCATATTGACCCTGCTTCAACAACAAAAACAGCTGAGTACAGAGCTGTCGCTCCAACTGCCGATGCCACGTGAGTATAATGGATTTAGTTTGAAAGCAAGTCGACATTCGGTGCCAGAAATTGGTTTGAGGGTACCCATTTCTTACTTTGGAGTTTTTTGAAAAGTTTCAGATAAATCCTTAGTGCTTTAATTGTTTGGTTTTCAACACCATTTTTAAATTTTACACCACCAAAGCAAACTCAGTTTCCTAAGATCCCCCTTTGGGTTACATTTAGCAGTCTTTTAATTGCCTTCTGAGAAAACGTCTCTAAATTTTTCTGAAGTTATATAAAGTTTTCATTACGGAAGCAGAAGACTCTTTTTAAGACTTGAAGAATAGTACTATGCCATTAATGCTGCGAAGAACACAATTTAGTTTTCTAATATTTTTGAAGGAATGTGGAATTCATTTAGAGTACAAAAGTTAGCATTCCGAAGAAGATCGTGACAAAACCAATAGAACGTGCAAATAATTTTTAGGTTCTGTTTAGGCTTCGTCCTGCGTTTATCACAATATAATAGAATATTTGACTTTTACAAATTTCATCAATCTGTCAAAAGCATAGCTTCTAGCATTAAATGCTCTGTAAATTTGAAGAATTCCAATAGATTTGACAAAATAATTTTCAGATATAAAGGCTGCACTTTTTAAGATAAAGCTAGTTTTTATGATAAAACATGAACGAATCAAGAACAAGATCATTAATCTCGTCAGACAATGTTGTATGTGGATATGTTTGTATGTATGTATGTATATTGATGCAGGAGTAATGCAGCAGAGAGGAGGAGACTTGCAATTCAGGAGAGTAAATTCTTGGGAGGAGACATGGAGCACACTCACTTGGTAAAGGGGCTTGACTTTGCCCTTTTACAGAAGGTATGTCATCTGCTTTTCATTCAGGTTATAAATTGGTATATATTTTACTTTGAAATGCGCCTCTTTAACGAGAAATTTTGCTGTTTTGTAGCAGTTCCTTTGCAGTATTTTACAGGGAGAAAGGTTTTGCTTTTTGGTTTGCATGTTTTCTTGAAAGTGCCTATCATATTCTGGGGTTATTCGGGGAGCTTTTATGAAGATCTTTAAACTTTTTTGAAAATGCCCGCACAGGTTGGACTTGGATGAACATGAGTTTTCCCATAAATTGATTCTGCAATTAGTCAGAATCCGTTAACAGACGTTTAGGGGGAAGTGAGGGGTGGGTTAATATCATGGTCTGGAATTTTTGATTGTGCGACTTTGGTTGCCGTGAAGGTTTCCTAATTATTATAATGTGATGACAATATTGCCGATGGACCAAGCAAGCTTTGTCACTAGAACTATCGAAAAGAAGCCAGAAAGAATAATTGTTTTGACCAAAGGAGGTATGGAGGGAGCTATTATCTACAAAGATGACATTTTCTATAACAAACTAAACTTCATATTTATAAGTTTTTCCTACTTCAGGAAAGTAAAGTTTTCAATTAAATACTCTTTAAAGTAGCTAGAAATAGCTGACATATATGGTCAATGCTCCCGTAGTGGAGAAGTTTGACAACGGTAGTCATGCGCAACTAGTACAGCATACTATAAAATGAATGGACGGCTGTTATATTTAGTATTTGCGAATAGGCCTTAATGTGGTTATTTAAGGAGTCGCCAGACAGTTACATACAAGTTCTGCCTTAAAAACTGGTATCTCTTTTTTTATATCAATATGATAAGATAAACTAATTCGCATGAATCTGTCTAGAACACGGTGATTAAATTCAACCGGAATGAAGAGCTGGAGGTTGTTGCTTAGAAACGCCAAAAGGCTGATTACGTATCTTGGAGATGCCACAGTAATAAACTAAATTAGGTTTTACTGAACTGCTTTAAATAGAAGCACAGGGCAAAGGAAACGAGTCGGAAGCTTTTGTCCTTTCTAAAATTCCATTTGACTTCCTTTAGCTTTGCAGCAAACGCTATTGTAAAGAGCAACGTCGGGCTTTTATTTGTATTACTATATGTTTTTGACGGGCTGCAAATATTGGTGTGCTGGAATGGGTCATTTATAGTCCGCAGGCTTGTATATAGACGGCCTTGATATTGGCTTACGCTTCCTGTTTAGAAAATGCAAAAAGCAGAGAAATGTGAGAGATGGAATCCGAAATTATTTTGACATGATTGACCCAGAATAACACTTATGAACTGTGCGCTGGTGTTCATTTAAGGTAGTAAAACTAATATATGTCATATTTATGTCATATGTCATGTCAACCAAGACTGACAGTTGGCCCATCGTATATGCTATGAAGAAGGAAAACGCGAGCATCATTAATTATTTCAGTTATAGAGATTGCTGTAAACTGTAGCCAGACTGGACGTTGATCGTTGAGGTGAAAGGAAAGTATAATTTGTATCTTTGGTGTGTATTGTTTTAGTGGGCCAGTTAGTCAGTCAGCCAGTTTGAATGCGGAGTCTCCATGCTGTCAAGTCTGTTGTTATCAGGCGACCATCCTTTTTTAAGTATACTGTGTTTTGATGTATGATTGGTTCTGTGTCCTCAACATGACAATCGCGACTGAGCTGTTTTCAATTTTGCGCTTAAACAGCAAAATGGACACCTAGACTGTTTGACAGAATTCTGTATGGGAACTGCCTTAAGAAGCCAAAGGGGGCCTTTAAACTGGCAAATCCTGTCACCTTTTGTCTTTACTGTCTGAATTTGAATGTTCCATTTAAATTTAGAGTTTCTTTAGCTCAGATTTTAGTTTTAGTGGTTTTATGGTTGGAAGATCACATTTTGGAGAGCAACCCAGATCGTCGCTTTTCGTCGATTATCTTCATGTATTGGAGGATTGAAGGAATTAAAATGCTTTGTTTTTTAGGTACGCAGTGAACTTAGTGAACTCGAAGTCCCTGAAGAAGAAAAAAAGGAGGCAAAAGACAAGTGAGTTTCCCTTTAAAGCCACTCATCACCACTTCAGGCTTTGGTGCAATTTCATTGAACTTATATGAAAGATTGTCAACTAGAAAAATGACTGTCTCTGAAAGTATTCGATTTATTCACTCCTCAGCATAGTAATTGCAAAATCATAACCTTTCTTTTCTCAAAATATGCAATTGCATGATACATATTTTCTTGCAGAAAAGAGGCGCCTAAAGATGATATAGAATTTATTTCACCTGCAGGTTAGTAAAAGTTAGTATAGGTCTATCCTGAAAATTGGCGTACTTGCAGCAAAATCTCGTTGTTAAGTAAATAAATCTATTGAAGTTTCAAATTTTGAACTGCAAAATACTGTAACTGGTTAAAAGAACGTTCCTTATTACGCATCAAATTTGTCGCGCGAGAGAAATTCCCATCATAGGATAGAATTACTTTTAAACCCAGCTGTAACTTAAAAATTTATTTGATTCATTCCTTTAATGAATTTAAAGATGATAGCTTTTCAGCAATGCTTATTTTCAAGAGACCCTCCACTGAAACATACAGAAACTGTTATATTTTAATTCAATGTATGCATATGATAATTGCTAGTATAATATGAGAATAATGTAGAGAAGCTACCGACCGTTGTTCAAACTTTCACTCCGCATTTACCCCCCATTTGATAAGTTTGTGATAGCTTTCGTATTATTCGTATAAACTTTTCCAGCAATAACACTACTCATATTTTTAAGGCTTTTAGCAACGGGAGTTAGTAAGTTAGAACGGGAATGCTTCAGATATGCTAACAATCATTGGCTTGTCAAAAATTCATCTTTATACCATTATTTATCGTAATATTTTTTGATCAATAAATTCCCGTATCATCTTTCATTCTCCAGGCAAAAAAATTTATAACGCCGTGTTTAATTCTCGTGTGCCAGAAAAGAATGAGTTATTCGTGTCTGGCAGAATGGTAAGTTTAACTTAATCTACATCCCATGTGATATCTACATCCCATGTCCTGTATTCCTGTTACCGAATGTTTTTAACGACATCCTATCCAAATACGTTTTAATAGGAGACAAGACCCATTTTGTTTTTGAGGCACGTTTGAAGCCTGCCCAGACCCAACCGCTTAAATCTGACCGCATCTCCCACAAATTCGTCTTTAGTCTAGAAACTTTGGTCTTCAGAAATAGAATGTTTCCTTAGGCAAATCCCTTGTCAACAAGTACATTCAGTCACCCAATGCTATAACAGTATAGTATTCTTTTAAAAGTTTATTATTAAAATGAAAGGAAAAGGAAATAATCATTAAGACATTTCGTTTATCATTATATTCAAATTTTCCACAGTAAAATGCATAGTGAACATCATTGTAATGGGTATCTGTCTGGTTCAATTTCTTCTACAACAGACTTTTCTGTGATGTACCGTATGGCGATTGTACAGTCATAAATAGCATAGGTTCCAAATCTTTAGTAACAGCTTTTAATAACAGATTAATGATACATTTGAAATGCCACTAATTTGAATCTTCCTTGTAGGCCTATTTGTTTGAGTTAGATGATGAGGATCCAGATAGTGACATCCCAACCACTACTATCAGAAGCAAATCTGACTGCCCTGTGCTCGAGGTAGCTAGATGTTGATTGATAATGAAATATTATATTGGCTAAAATACCAATGGTTATCAATATTGTGATTAAGGCAATTTATTTGGATATTTGATGAATGTTGTTTCCAGTTGGTCATGCACAATGCTTGTTTGTTATGAGATGATGTAAGATCGCTATAGAAAAGATTATGTTAAAGGAATGAACCTGATTCTGAAACTAAGAAATGAAAGTTTTCGTTGTAAATTGGATGAAAATTTGTTTAGAGAGTTCAAATATTGTCTGTCATCATGACTTTGTGATAGTTAGCAGTATTCATGTAGTTTGTTGTATGTTGAGATTTTATGTCAATCTAGTGGTGATTGAAAAATATTAAATGGATATATGATAATGATTTTTCCCTTTAGAATCAATCCACTGTGACAACAAATGACATTGTGATAAACAAACTAACTCAGATCTTGTCATACTTGAGACAAGGAGTTCGAGCGAATAAGAAGGGCAAAAAGAAAGACAAAGATGGTATAAAAGGTAATTGTATGCGTCATACTTCTTATTTACGCCTTAATTCCAGGATTTTTGCATTGCGTCTCTGGAGGCTGCTTCTTGAAAAATTAAGTATGATCAGCGTCTGTGAGTCAAATAATAACGATACTGAAAGTCCGCCCTTTGGCAAAAACCCAGTGGATTTCAATGCTGTTGTACCAAATGAACTGCAGTTTGCAGATTAAGGGTTAAGCTTGGAGTCATATCCAGCATTGCTTTAACACTACCAGCATTGCTGCACCAACTTTCTGTAACTAGACAAAAACATTCTATGGTAGGATTTCATGGAAAAATTAAGTCAGTTTTAGCGTTTCTTTATTTCGTACATCTCTAGCAAACTTTAGGCAGTTGCTGGTATGTCGAAACCCTTCTTCCGAGATTAGTTGGAGGATGACGTCACGTTAATGTAGTTTTACCATAGAATACTGCCTGGGACTTATCGCGAAATGCTAGTGCCTTATTAACAGCTCAGCTAGTTTTAATGCATTCTGAAGACGTCTCTTGCTGCAAAAAGTGTACGCTTTTTGACAAAACAATTTCATTTAATACATATAGATTCCTTATGATGATTTTCTGCATGATTAATTCAGCTTCACTATTTTTTATCGCAGGTAAAAAGGGAGCCACAGAGGAAAGGTAATGGCGATCAATTTTAATATGAACTGTATGTAGCTTTTCTGATGAACTAAAAACCATCTTCGAGAGTATTTCATGATCTTTTGCTAATCATGCTGCTATTTGTAAATTTTCCAAAATTAGCTAAAATTTGTACAAGAAAACGTCATTCAAGAATTTTACACTCGTACAGATTTGCAAAATTTTCAGTAATCTTAGGGAGGTCAGGATTCACAAATTTTTCTCCTAAAGTATTGTGAATGTACATCGTTGTTGACCTTGATTTGATTGTCATTTCAGCATCTACGGAGATATTGGAGAATACGAACCTGTTCCTGGAAATAAGAGTTCAGGCAAGAAGGAAAAGAAATCGGGAAAAGCTGTAAATTATTTTCAAAAGTCGTCGAGTGATGTAAGTCGTGTGGAGTGAATTCTAATCATAATTATCCCCATTAGGATATCATGATACTTTGTAAGATTTTATGTCGTGTCATGAACGATATGTTATAATCTAGTAATTTTTTTCTTCACTATAAAAAACATACGACTATCGATACATTCATTGATTTTCAGTATCATTTAAAATGACTCGTTGCCCTCGAGCAATTTTATATGTTAGCTAATAAAACAAGTCAAATTTGCATCAAATGATTGTTAATGGAATATTTTTATTAGCAAAGCAACAAAAAGAATTGTTATTCTATTGTTTTATTCGGTTACTTATGCTAGCTGTAGTTGATTCACAGGCATTTTCCTAAATACCAGCTTTGCCAATTACTATGAAAATCTTCATCTTAAGTATTTGAAATAATATGACTTTTATACATTTCACACGCATTGTCCAATACAAATATCTATATTGAATTTCTATTTTCAGCATGCAAAGGGCGACAAACCTCCAGGTTCGTCAACGTGTTATTATCCCTTTAATATCGAGTTAAGATCCTCAAATTTCTTTATAGGTGTTTTAGTTTTGGTAGTATTCTCTCTTCTTCTGGTTCACTTTTAATACTTGTGATTCCTGCAGAATGCACTTTTCCTGGTTAGGTAATAACACAGATACTGGTCCATCTCTATCTCATCTGCCTTGAGCATGGAGCTAATATGTGATCTCGTGTTGTTTCTGAAATTCAAAAAGCTCATGACTGAAGAAATTTCTTTGCAGAAAGAGTAAATTTGATAACCATAATGCATCAAAATAAAAAAAATAAAAAAAATTAAAAAATTAAAAAAAAATTAAAAAAATAGAAAAATAAAAAAAATGAAAAGATAAAAAAATAAGAGAAAATGAAAAAAAAGGTAAAAAAGTTAAAAAAATAAAAGAAAATGAAAAAAATGTAAAAAAGTTAAAGAATTAAGAAAAAAGAAAATAGATAAAAAAACAAAAAACTGAAAAAATGAAAAATAGAAAAAAGGAAAAAATATAAAGATAAAAAAATGAAAAATAGAAAAAAGGAAAAAATGTAAAGATAAAAAAATGAAAAAGATGAAACACTGAAAAAAGATAAAATAGGAAATAGAAAGAATTAAAAACATTAAAAAAGCTAAAAAAATGAATGCATTTTTTCATAGTTTATTGAGAATGATTTTCTGCTTGGTGATGAAAACTTTCTTCCATCTTGGATGTTATCTAGGGTGCTAATATAAGTTCTTCGCAAAGTCTTTAAGAAGCATCAAGACTGACAATGTGGTAGAATTTCGGTTTTGCTTTCAGTTATCTTTTACAGCTTGAGCTCTTTAGGTCTTTTATGTGATCATAATTTCACGAGGCAAAATATTTACTAGAACGTTACACTGGGCATACACACATGTTTAGGTCAGTTTGAGCATCGCATTAAACCAGCTTTAAGATGATAATATAATTTAGAGATTTATTTTTTTGTCACAGAAGCAAAATTAATCGTTGAAAGAATTTTGTAACACGATTGTTAAGCGAAATTCTTTATACATTGCAGAACTGTCTGTTAAAGAACTTGTGCGAAACGTATCGGAGAAATATGGAAATAAGGTAACCCATATAAATTTCCAGTAAGAGCCTTTGTTGCTTGTATTGAAGAATTACCTAAATCATGTACGTTGGTAGTATTGAACGTAACTATAGTATGTACTGCTTTGTCTTCGTTATATTCTATTACCTGTCTTGAGATTTGAGACAAATTCTGGGTTGGTAACAATATTTGAAATCTCAATTGCTTGCAATTTCAGCCGAGCTCCAGCTGGACAGAAAATCAATATCCTTTTCTATAAGAAATTCATCTTATTGACTGTAACGCTAATTTGGTATTTGGGGGACGATGGAGTTGATGGTCAGGGCGACCTTGGGTAGGAAGTGGTTGGTTAGAGAAGTGGTGGTTAAGGAGAGGACGGTGAAGGAGAGGGTGGTTGGAAATTGAAGTGAACATGGCTCATTTTTTTTATCGAGGTTCAATATTTTCAGGGTCTAGGCAATATCAGTTTTAGCTGAGAACAGCATATGTGATATTGAGGTTGACGATATGATTTTTGCATTGTAAATTCTTGAATTAGCCTCTAATACCCTCTGAATTACCCTCCGAGAAAAGGGGGCTTATTGAAACGTGGAAATGATGTAAAGTTGAAAAAAGATCCAATCAAAACGAAAGGCTAACTTTTTACTGAAAACCCAATTATTCTCTTTCACTTTAAGCAGTCAAAAAAATTTTGAAAAGAACAATCTCCTAATATCATTGAATCCATCCAAAGAGACGAACTAGAAGGCATTTTGTAAAAATATAGTTTCTAAATGGATGTATAAGAAATCAGCAAGCATCATTTAAAGATATTTTCCATTTATATAAGAAGCTAGACAACCTAATTAAAAAATATCGCTTTCTTATAGGCAAGGACTTGCTATATCATACTTAGATACTAGCATTGAGGGTAGACTAAATATCATTTTCTAGTCATTTGGTCCAGTATTTTCTTTGCTGCTCGGAAAGCATAGTTTCTGTCTTATGATTTTTAATATTTTTAATTCACTAAACTGTAGCCAAAAATTTCGTTGAAATTCATCGTATCGATCGTTCCTTAACGAGCTATACATCTGAAAGCAGAAGTGAAAAACCTTCGTAAGTAATTGTTTGAAACTTATAAAAACTTGATAATAATTAATTGTGTTTATCTTAATCAATTTGATAATCGTATGCAGGAGATTATTGTCTTTTATAAGTCATTTATTTTGGAATACATTAGTTTTGATTCATTATTAAAGCGATTCTCAAAAATCAATATATGGCCACCCTTTCCGTTTTTCCAAGTTTAGGTCTTGTAATGTATCCTACCTTAAAAATCACAATTCTACTTGTTTGAAATATTAAGCCCCTGCGTCCTTAGAATTCTAATTTTAGCGACATTCGATAAGCGGATCGATTCATTGAGACTGTAAAAGCCGCAAAGCATTAGTTTCATCTGATTATTAAAGTCTTTATTAAAACTTGCTTTAATCTTAACAAACCCTCAACTTATTAAGAGCGAATCATTCAACAAGGTAGTCTGGTTTTGCCATTAATTAAGATTATCATTAGGCATGTTCCTTGTTTTTAAAGTAAGGAATTCTGATAGCAAAAATTTGAAAGCATTTTTGAAACATTACAAGTTGTTTCTTTGTGTTACTTTGCAAGTATTTTAATCTCATTTGTCAATGGTGCCTAAAATCCTTTCTTGCATTTCTAAATTGGTATTTCATGTTTCCAGGAAATCAAAATCAAGCAAAAAGAAAGATGCACCCGACAGTTATGCTGAATGCTATCCAGGGTTAGTTATTACTACTTCGTTAGACGTTACCGACAAATAATTCTTGGAAATATAATACAACGGGATACCATTGTTTATATCCGACTTTTGTCAAACACATTACGAAAATTTAAGGCAATTTTTCAAAACCTTCCTTATGATATTCTGAACTATGAAAACATTTGAGGCGAGTGTTTACAGTCTTTTTGTCTAATACCCCCCCAATACTCGTACGAATGTCAAGCGATATGAAGACAATATGAAGGTACGAAATGTCAAGTCATACCGTGGGCCAGTTTCGGCCAACCGAAAAGATGGAAGTCTTGATTGATTTTATTTGAAAAAATTTCTGGCGGAAAAAGTTGTTAAAAATCGAAGATATCATTTTCCCTACGCATGACAGGATGTTTGTAGTCATCTTAGACTCTTGATGTAATTTTAAGAAACCACTACGTTTGTACGGGTTTCTGCCATACACGCCGCCGATTCCTATTTTCCGCCATTTTTTAATAAGAACCAGATGACTTTTCTGTAAGGCTCGATTCGATGCTCTTATTATTTGAAGTGTTTGAAGATCAAATTTTCTTAATGTTGTACTTTCTTCAACATTGATTTTTCTACAAATTGTTTCTAAGACCGCTAAATAACAGTTTGCATTAAAAACTTAGTTTCAGGGTTGATTAGCTGATAAAATCTCAATGAGATTGAATGTTTTTAACGCGTTGATTTTTTCTCTCATTTTTTCATTTGAAACTGATCATGCTCTTACTTTGATCTTTTTCTTTGGAAAATCGTGCCTAAATGTGCTTATAAAATGTGCTCTGGTTAAAAGATAAAGGGAGATTTTTAGCATGATTTTAATCTTGCTTATGAATTTGGTACATTTTACAAGTTTAGCAACGCAAAATCGCAACTATTTATGCTTGATCATGATTTTAATGTTAGATCCTCAAATTTTCTTCCTGACGTAGGAGTGACTCTAAAACATAAACATTTGTAGTACCTACTTGCCTTAATGAGCAAGATGCTAGATGACAAACCCACTCGACAGGCATGACTGTAATCAAACATATGTTTGTTTATGTATCTTTGTTTATGTATTTTTAGTGCATATGAAATGGAGGATGCCGCTGGAGATACTGACGATGAGGCAGATTACACCAAAATGGACCTGGTAAGTTTCCAAAAACATCTACCTAGATTTTCCTTGTTCAGTCAAATGTTTTTCTCAGTAAGAAAAATGGCAGATCGCAATGCCGACGGATTTTTGAACACTTTATAAAAGATATTTAATAGAAATGCTCACCATGTGTTTCAATCTTTAATTATCGCTTTAAATGATTGCAGGGCAACAAGAAAGGTCCGGTTGGCAGATGGGATTTCGACAACGAAGAGGAATATAACAAATACATGGAATCGAGAGAGGCGTTACCGAAGTGCGTATTGATTCCATCTTCTGTATTGTTCAGTCATTTCCAGAGATTTTGATTTTTGATTTGTCTGTTTGGTGGGGCTCATGTAATATTATCACATCTTTCTAAAATAACGTTTGCAAAAGACGTTTTTTGCGATGTTCCGAAGGGCGTGGTCCGAAGAAATTTTGCATTAGTGGAACAGCCCTCCCGGGTGAAAGTCCCCAAACGAGTTGAAAAAGAGGAAATATCAATTACCTAACTGGACGTAGCCCTGTTAATTAATAATGTTTTGTCCTTTTTAGATTTGTAAATATTTCAAGTTGCCCAGTGCCTACCCAGTGTTACATTTGAATATGTGATATAAGTGAATATGAAGATATGTTTTAGACAGCAACTTTTATGCTTCTATTTGTACCTGATTAATTGGCAGAGTGGTGTTCTTGAGGGGCGACTATTGGGTACTGTTGATTATTTAAATAGGCCATAAAGCATTTGTTGTGGCAGGGTCTGTGCTCATTCAGACGTTTGGTTGCTCTAATTAGCTAATGCTACGCATTATGCATTCTCAAGGTTGCTGAAAAGGTGTGAATGTGGTTAGCCAGAGGTCTTGTACAGACACACGCTTGCCTGCAGGCATAATAGAACTATAGGACGCTAGGAATGCAAAAAAAATAATTTTGAAGTTTGTAATTATGAAGAATCAATCGCTCTTCATTCTTATGTAAACATATCATGTCAAATGTTTGCTTGTTCAACTGTTTTGGCTAGATTATTGATGCAAGGATTTGACTGGTGATAATAGGTATGTGCCTACCAATTGAGTAGGGTTCTGCTTTGGAGCTATGTACAAGGAGGAGGAGCCATAAAACCTAATGTTCTTCATGTAAAATTCTGTGTACGCTTTGGCACGTAGAACAGGACCGTTCTTAATCGAAAAGCCGAGTTTGCAGCTCCGTCTTCACGGCATCGAGCAATTTTATTAGATTCTTGTAAAACAGGTGTTTTCTTTTCAAATATAAATGTGAAATATATGTCGCCTTGTTTACATTTATTAAGCCACGCCAGTTGAGGCTTTGTGGGCTCTGAATATTTTTATATTGAAATAGTTTACGCTTACCCACCTTTGCACGGTATTTTGCTCCGGAAACTGACCCTGCGTGACTTCTAACCGGAATTCTGAAATAGCGAATCTCTGTATAACCACAGATTTACAGATTAATGATTCGATGAAGTAGCTGACGATTTCTATGTTGCAGGGCTGCGTTTCAATTTGGTATAAAGATGTCTGATGGAAGGAAAACAAGAACAAAGGGTGGTCACATGACTGAAAAGCAAAAACTTGATAGAGAGTGGCAGCAGATAAGTCAGGTAAGAAGATTTTGCAGTTTTTGACGTCTGCGAGATGGTGATTAAAATCATTTAAGCTGATTTTTTTAATTCCTGTTCATTTTCAGACGCTAAGGTATTAGTTGGTTCCCGTGTCTATGGACGTTCAGCGTTTATCATGGTTGTAAACTGCGCCGTTAAAGCCCAACCTTTATTCTGGGTTTGAATTTGCTACGAATGAGGGTTTTTCCGCCTGAGTAACTCTATTCTATTGATTAATCAGTTCAGTTAGTCGCCATGCAGATAGCCAGCCTACCAGATACTTTCAGTTGGTCATAAATATAGGTTGTTGGAAAAATCATACCTGTCCTATGAAATCAATAATGACAATAGAGGTACCAAGCACTGGTGGCCATCCCACGACAGGACAAATGGCAAGCCTGTTGTCAACTTGTTGTTCAACAAAATTCTATTTAAGAGACTTTTCAAAAGGACAATGTTTCAGCTACAGTAGTGTGTATACGAAGTGTGATAAAGACACATAGCCGACCTTTTGGTGAAGCGAGGTTCCTTGAGTAAGGTCAATGAATTTAAAAAAAATCTTGCCATATTTTTAAAGGTTTGGTGTTTTAAATGACTGGAGAGTTTGGGTTTTTTCTCTTAACCTGGTCATTCACTTGCCCGTGATTGCACGTAATCATTTCCCCCTAGAAAATAGAACCTAGATTATGTGACATTTATGAATTAGATTTTGGGGAAGAGGTTTGGAGCTGTTTAATGAAGTTCGTTTTTACTTTAGTGTCACACTCCATGTATGGTAAATAATATTCTCCGCGTTAAGGATAATTGTGTTTAGGCAAGGTTTTCGACGAATTTTTTCCAAGAGCATTGAAATTGCTAGGTAGTACAATAAAAATTCTGTTCATGCAATAAGCTTTATCAAGTTTTATGTCTCTCCCGCTAAGCCCGCTTTCAAACACACTTCGTAGTAATTGATTTGATTAACTTTTTGATAATCTTATTATAGAATGACTTCAGACTTCGTTGCACGAACTGTATTGCAAAACTCTTACATCATACCTATCGGCATTTAAGACGTATTAGCATAAAAGGGAAGTTTTGATGTAATTACGTCAAAAGTATATCTGCGTCAAGTCGCCCCCTGCTTGCAAGATGCATAACAAAAATGTCGCTGCTTTAGGCCTCCTTATCCTTCTTGAGTGAGTTGAAAGTGGACGCAAGCGGTTATTATTGCTAAAGATCAAAACACGGATTAAGAGGCGGTACAGATTACTACGTGTAAGTGGTATCTGTAAAAGCTTAGGAAACGATATTTTGCTTAAGGCAGTCCGATGCCCTAGACGTGATATGCTGGCCACGTCCACATGTATCAGGATAATTTTTTATAACGCCTCTTTTCCGTTTAATCTAAAATCTTCTTGACGTGGAACCGTTAAAACTGCCTGCCCATACATTAAATCTAGGGTGATTCTAAAAAGCGCTCAAATTACTATAGATTTGGAGGTCACCTCAGGAATTCCAAAGACAAGCGATCTGTGATGTTCGCTCTTCAAAAAATATTACACTTTTGGTCGCAGAAAGAGGCAAGTTCGTGTGGAATAAAGCAGACGGAAGAAATGTTGGCATATTTTAAAATATACGGATTTCTTCATAAGTTATAAAAAGAATCATTATTCACCACCAAGATCATTATACAACGTGAAACGCTAAGTCTTTCTTTCCTGTTTGAATCAAATGTTTGTGTTTCAAACATCTTGCCAGCAGATTCAATATGCTTTTGTAATGCATAATCTTGAACAACAGTGACCCCCACTTTTCTGTCCAGGTCGAGCGCGCTTGCTATGTTGCTTTTAAGATCAGCGTTCTCCTCTGAAATCGAATTCTTGTGTGTGAAAATTCTCTTTAAACTGTTACTTACAATATGAATGACCTCTCTTGACACTTTCTTGCACTGCTTATTCAGCCAGTGCTTACTTGAACCACCTGTGTTGATATACTAAAGATGTTTGATGTACATTTGCACACACTAATCGATCTGTTAGCAAAATTGTGCGGAACTAAAAGATATGTTTTACTGCACAGGTATGTTTTACGGAAAACAACTATAAAGCCAATGAGGAAACCAACAATTAAGAGGGCTTCTTTCACTCTAAGCAGGGGTGCCGTCCTAAAAATGGGAAGATGGGGTATGCTGTAGGGAACGTCTAGAGGCCATGCCGATGACCACACCCATGACCACACCCTATATACTTGCATTTGTGGTAAAGATTTTGTATTGTGTATATGAAATCATTCAAAATATTCACAAAATCTGAATGGCCAATTTAAATTGCTCATAGTAAAGGATTAGTTCACATTGCCAAGTAAGGAATTCACTAAACAAAACATATACTGGTTTGCTAAGAAATAGGGGTTACCCCCCAAAATCCTTCTTAGTTTTAAAAAGCGGAGATAAGCCCCCGCCCCTCCATGGCACCACTGACTCTAAGTACTCATTCGTAGGCAACAACATTTGCAATGAATTTGACAGTAACTGTCTGTCTTATTTCTAAAATAAAATTGATTAATGAAGTAGACCATCTGATATATTTGGTGATAGATAAGTTAGGGAGGTGGAGGATCATAAGACAAAATAAAATTTAGTTTTTGTAGCAAAAGCCTTGCTTACACTTGCATTATTTTGATTCTTGTGATGATTACTTTCCTTTTTTATTTCTTTGTTAATTGGGCCAATTTTTCATCAACAGCTTATTCATTAGGATGTGTCCTTTTTGGTTGGGATGATTAAATGAGTAACTATTTTTTCAACAGATAATATCAAAGAGAAAGAATGCAGATCCTGGGTAAGCTTTTATCTAGATTTTTACCAGTAACATGTATAGAATACAATCTAAGAATCACAAAACATCTCATCTATTCGTGATTCAATACTTGTCAGGGAACTAAATTTCAGCTAAGTTAAGGTTTTAAAGAATAACCCCTTTTTAATGAATTGTTAAAAGTTGACAGAATTTGAATTTTTATATTCTTTATTTTTTATTCTTGTTTATATTGTCTATGACAAATGCAAATATTGATAGCCCTGTAGAAAACCAAACATATTATTTTAACATCAATGTCATATATTTATTGCTATAATTTTGAAGTGCAAACAAGGAAAGGTTTTGAGGTTTCTCCATAAATCTCCATTTCATCCTCCCTTTTTGATAGGCGAAGTGAAGGCAAAAGAAGAAAAGATGAATAAAAGAGTTTGGAACTCACTAAAACCAACGGAACTCAAAGTAAAGAACAATCATGTATTAGTGTTGGCTATCATAAAACTTTTCTGATACTGCTTCATTTACCAAAAAATTAGCTTTGTTTTGATATTAACCATTTTGGCTAGTCCTTAGAAAGCAGTCCTAGTATAGAAGATTGTATAGCAAATTGTGCCTCTGAAATAACAACTTTGATAACTTATGTGAAACCTACTGTTTTATTGTCTTAGATGATTCTTTTTGAGACTGTTAAACTGTAATCAGGCAGGAAATCAGGGGTTTGATTTAGAAAAATATTCAATAACAATTTTGCCAGGCCATCTTTGTAGGTAAGCTGAAAGCTTTGTTTCAATGTGTTTGCTTTGAAAGTTTCTAAATCTCATTTTCATGATAATGTATTGAAACAGAGGCCTGTTTAGAGCTACATCCAAAACAGTAAGATATCATATTCATTTGCAAACAGTACAGTTAAATTGCAGCTTAGCTGGGGCCTTTTCTAAAATTCATCAGATTGTTGAAGAACACATAAATAGGAAGAAATATGAAGAATTATCAAAAAATAAAAACGGTATTTATATTTTTTCTGAAAGTACTTTTTAAAATATCAACAATAGTATATAAATAAATAAAAGAAAATCATTAGAATGATTTATCCATCCAATTTCATGATCAATGTGTTTAAGTCACATTTCTTGAAAATAACTCAAACAGACCATTTTTCACTTTTATAGCTCAAGGGAACTCTTAAAAATATGATTACTATCATGACATCCATCTTAATAAATAGGCCTAGTTTGAAAATTAGTATAAATTTTATTAGGCTCTTTTAATAAATCTTTTTGGTATTTTAAACAAAACTTTGATTTGCAAAATCAACAGAACATGACTAGTAACGAAAATGACACCTTAAAAGAAATGGCAATTCTTTCATTAATCCTAATTAACTTCCACCATACTTAGTGTAATGACGCATTACCTACAACTTTACTTAATTTTTCTCATGCCTTTTACAAAGTACTTTTGAAAAATCTATAGAAAATAAGTTGACACGAATTAATAAATTTAGAGCTACAGTATTACTTAGATAAATCAGTTATGCTACCAATATACAAAACATCCTTTAAAAAGTTTTCAAGGACTGAAGGCAAGCTTTCGCATTCCGCTTGGTTTTGGCTTGTTTTTGTTGATTAACTGAAAGTCAATTGTGATTTTGTTCTGTTTTGGTATATGTTGCCTGTAAATATCAAAACAATTGTGTGATTATAGTAATATTATAAAGACACAAATAAGAGCAATTTGAAACAGAAAGAGCTATGAAAGAAAGAGTCCAGGTAATGGAGGAGACCAATATTACCTGTTTTAAGGAGACCAATTGAAGTTTAATCATAACGCTACTAAATAAAACTGGTTGGCTAGAATCCAGTCAACATGTCCCAGAATTATATGGCCAGTAGAGCATGGAAATCTCTATGAACAGTCATAATTCTGCAATTGTGAAGCTATAAATTTGAACATAATATATCATTGAAGATGAACAAGGTTTTTTCTCCTATATGCACTATATATAGTATATATACTCAATATTATGTTAGGATTGTGGAAATTTTTCCTGGCATGTTAAGCTTATGGGAAAGACTTATTATGTTGTAAAGTTACAACACCTGAAGATAAAATATCTAATAATAAAAATAATTTACCTGTATTTTATTTTTGCCATGTCAAACATTCTCTTTGCTGCCTGCATTTCAAGGCGTTCTTTGTACTTATCACTATAGTAAACTACTTCCTTAATGCCTGATTGAATTATCAACTTTGCGCATTCATTGCAGGGAAAGAGAGCAACATAAATTGTGCAGTTCTTTACATCTGCAGAATTCTTGTTTAAGATGGCATTCATTTCAGCATGACAAACTAAAATAAGGAAAAAATCCCAGCTGCAAAAAATGTTTCATCATAACTACCTTGCATAACATCTTTCAAACAGACATTTTCTATTGATAGATTGTGATTGATGGGATATCATAATCAATGATCAGTATTTGTAGCAAACCAATAATCTCGTGTTATACATCATAAATAATTAAATAAACATCTTTGTGTATCTTTATATAAGTACGTTCATTTTCAGTGTATTAGCATATAAGTATAAATAAAAAAATGTTCTTCAAGTTGTTGATTATCCTTTCAGATAATGATATGTCTCTGCAAACAGCATAAAGCAAAAGTGACTTATCATGAATAAGTTTTTAAGTTTCTATAGTACGCCACAAGTCAATAAAATTTCGTTTGTGTACAATTTCCTAGGCCTGTTCCAGTACAATTTACCAAAGACAAATGGAAAAAGGTGGAGGAGCCTTATTTCTATATGAATGTCAACTTCAACCTTTTTGGGTCAAACTCTTACTCTTAATTAAGGACACGCCTTTCCCTTTTAAGGCAAAAATCATGAGATTAGGAATGCTTGAGCTAAAAGGATTGCTCGTTATGCTTTATTTATGATATGGTGGAACACCACCATCACCAGCAATCAGTGATTGAATTAACAAACCATAAGCATGTTTTGTTTCCAGAATTGACTCCCCTTCCCTGTTCCATGGCATCAGATCGTCATCGCAACCAATCGGCATCCCATTATAACCGATGCCAACAATTTTCTTTTCTTCGTTTACGATGCAGGCCCCTACTTGAGACGAAGGGTCTTTGCTTCGCTGCGAGGATAGAAAGGCTATAGCCATAAAATAATCCGGCCATTCTATGTAATCAGTTCTTTTGCGGGATAAATCATTTGATACTTCATTCTCTTTCATCTCTGAGTAAGTGTCGTCAACAGGCAGCTTTTCTTCACCGGCAGAGAAAGCCATATTTTACAAGTGCAAGCTCCCTAGGAAACTTTCCCGCCAAATTGAGTCTCGATCACAACCTGCCTCGCTATGGATTCGCATTTGTGCACACTCAATTTGATGATGATTATGATACTCTCGATAATTTTGAAATGAGAGAATTTCCTAAGTTGATCAAAGCAAGTAGTACTCAATTAAACAGCAGAGTCGTAAAAGAATCTGCTCCGCTGCTTTAAAAATACAGTGACTGGAATTTCAGCTTGATTTTCTGTTAGAGTTAAGCTGCTGCCCCTTTTAGACTTTTCCCCAGATATAATGATGGTGGAAGATCAGGAAAATTCGTTTAGGCAGGAGGTCTCCCGACAAAATCAGGGGGTTAGTAGGACTGATATACAGACTGCTTCAAGAAACAGAAAATTCAAAATGCTGGTCGTCTGCGAAAGAACATTGGCTCATCAAGAATTAATGTAGAAAGATAAAGGGCATGCTGCCATAACATATTTTTAAAAGTAATTTGAAAATAGATTTCCCGCTAGTTAGAGGAAAAAACAAACACTATTAAAAATACTTTACCCAAGGATATAAAATATATGTTTTTTGTGGGACACCTTTGGAGTGGCGGCGGTTTAAGTTTTTATTTGAGGGCGCAATTCTCTCGGATTTTTCTAAAAGAATCTTGCTTCCAGTGGATGTAAAAGTATATTACTGTACATGTCGTGCGCTTAAACTTACTGACGATTATCTTCTCTCTCAGTTTCATTTATGTCTACATTATTGTTAACTTCGGCTTAAAGCTCTTTCAGTCAAGACTCTGTTTTTCTTTGCGACCCCAAAATAGTTTAGTGACACAAATCTGATTGAGAAAAGCTAAAAATCATTATAAAAGTCATTTCAATTTTTCTCACAAAGCCAAGTGCCTTTCAACGATGACCAATTCGTTCAACGACAAACTGCTTACTCATAAATTCACACATTTTTCGAAAAATTTTCCGCATGAAGGTTGCAAGTAATTTTCCTTTTTCGTATCTTTTGTTGATAGCAATCAACTTGAGGTATATCTGCTATGCTATTCAGCTTCATACTGAGGAGTTTTGACAATTAGGGATAGCGTTGAAAAGTGTTCAAGTTATAAAAGTTATCTTCAGAACTTTTGAATTTTGACCAAACAAGCATTATAATTGCCCGATTATAATTGCTTCATTTTGATAAAACTGCCCAAAGAAGCCTGAAAGGTGATAAATTGCTCTTGATTAGGGAGGATGCAGCTGCCCTTAAGTTCTAGCTCCTACGTCCCCTAAACTACCAATACAGTGGTTTGATGGGAAAAGAGCTTTTGTTCATGTTGCTATATCTCAAATTAGTCTAAAAATTTCAAAGGGAGCTTTTGTTTCTATTTGAGGAGAAGGGGTCGAAAGGTAAAAATGAACTACAGTTTCTGAAAGGCCCCCTCAGCAAATGTGAACCTGGGCAGTCTGTAACAAATATAATTGATTTGGCACAATCAGGTATTTCGTGTCGTTTTTTCTCAACCATAAAAATAGGTTTTTATGATGTCATTATTTTACAACTTTTGGAGAAGTTTTTTATGAGGTTTTTCCTCACTCTCTTATAAGCGTAGTTATGAAAACTCGTTGCTGGATGACGTCATTACTAAATAGCTGCGTAGGAATTTTCGACACTGTGCAGGCGAATTTTCCAGAGAAACCGCTGCAATGCTCGTCAAAACGACCCGGATATAATTGGTTATTCATAATTTAGGCCACATCTTTCCACTGCGAGTTTTTAATAATCGAAAGAATTTAAGTCAATTATTTCACTTTGGATTAG
Source organism: Rhopilema esculentum (assembly GCF_013076305.1). Next base: position 5,781,250 of record NW_027019365.1, on the reverse strand, counting down.
CAAAGTCAAATTTGCAGAACCATGCAGCATAAGTAAAAGACAATCTGGACTAATCGGCCGCAAGCTGCGAGCTTTGTCGATGGATGAAGTCAATATGGAGGAGTCTCGAAAGAGCATCAATACCGATGAAACATTGGTTGAGGTTTTCATGACCGGCGGACCGCCATGGGGATTCAATATAAGTGGTGGAAGTGAATTCGGCTCCGAACTCTTCGTTAGAAAGGTATGCTGTTATTTTGATTCTTTGAAGGTGAATTGTTTACCGTGTTGTAGAAGCTATGCCTTTGTTTCTGCGTCTGGTCGTCGCTACGTGTCTCATGGCGCCCAGAGGATGTTATGTCATGTTGTTGATCCTATAATAATCAAAATCACAACAATTAATTCCAGACGACTCCTTGTCGTCCTGCAGACGTTCTGAAGTGGCACAAGGAATGCTTAACTGGTTGTATACAATGTTGAAACGATGTTGTATGCAGAGTTTTAACCAGGAATATAATATTTCAGTGTAGCTATGGAATGATTTCGTGAAGAAATCTCAGTTTATACTGGGGTTGCCTAGGGCAATCTAGAATAATTTTCATCAGGTCCAGGGCTCACTCTTCCTATACAAACTGACTTTATTTTTGGGAGCTCTTCATTTGAAAATAGAACAGCAGATCTAAATTAAGTGTGTTTAACCTGAACAGCTTTCTCTCTTCTGAGTTAATTGAAGGGATAATGAAAGTGAAGATGAAGAACTAGAAGGCATATTCAAATGTCTTCAAATATGAAATTATAAAAAGACTAAACTTTAACAAAGCTCAACCATTAAATCTATACAAAAGCCTATACAACTTGCACAACTTGTGGTTGCATCAACAAAAGGTAGCCAAAATTTGTACCAAATCTTATCAAAAATAGAGTTTACTGGTTTGGAATTTTTCTGAGGTTTCTGTTGTATCAAAGTAGCAAGAGCCAAGTTACAAGGATCACCATTTACTTTGATTTTCCGCATTATGATTGTTAATTTGACTTCCTGTGTTAAATTAATCTTTCAGTTAAACTAAAAGTAAACGTTCAATGAAACAAAGTATGATTTTAGGAACTTAGAGCATGGTCCAAAATATATAATTAGGTGTTGCCTTGAAACCAGTGAAACTATGCATTGTTGAATGCTGTTTGTTAAATGTAGCAGCCTTGGTGTTTAACTATTTATATCTATATCATTTATTTACTTTCTAAATAACTCACATTTTAAATAAGCAATTGATGAAAGAATACAAGTTTTAAAAACCTTCTTTGATTCTTAGTTTTAGAATTAAGAATATTCATTTACCTGACCTAATCATTTAATATTAACTAATAATATGACAAACTAAGAAACAAGCCCAATAGTTGTTTATAAATTTTATTTATGCATATTGTAATCTAAAAATTTATCATTCACATTCAGTCCTTTGTATAGAAACTTATGGTTTTTGACAAGAATTTCCTTTGTAATCTTAAAGTATAAGAACTTAAATCATTATGCCATTCTGAGAAATTTGAGAAATTCAGAGGGTGCTATTTTTGTCAAGTGCCTCCTTTTTTAACCCTCAGGAGCCCTTCTAAGCCCTATAGATCCCCTTCACTTCTTCTGTAACATCGGTCTATATGTCTATATTCACAACTAAATGTATACAATTGTACAAAGTGTTCCAATTTTTTTCATGACAAGAAAAGGTTTAGACACAGAATTAAACAAGCCTACAGACATGTCAACTATCCATGTTTTGCAAAAATGCTGCAGGTTTTACTTGCTTTAGCTCAGTTTCTTGTTTTCTAAGATTCTCTCCCAGTTTTTTTCATTTCATTTACCAGATGTACTCTTCAGTCTTGACAGTGATACTTCTTCATGATATTTCTTGTTAGTGTTTACCAATTAATAAAAAACCATAACTTTCATTATGAAGAAATTTTTGTCATTACCTGTTTAACCAACATAATTTTTTATGAATGTTGCTTATGCAATTCAAAAAATTCTGGGGACCTCCCTGTTTTTCTCCGAAATTCCATTTTTCTAAAACCTAAAGGCTCAAAGTTTTGATGGTTTTAAGTTGACTGGTCTGAGCTTATGTAATCTTTGCTGATCATGCCCTTTATTTTTGCTATTAAATCAAACATTTTGCAACAAAGATACAAGAAGGACAATTCATAAGAGAATTTTCTTGATATTGCAAATGATGCCTCAACTAAGGACCTGGTGATGCAAGAGATTGTTGCACTACACTAAGTTTGATAAATTCCATTCTAAAGCAGGAATTAATTACTTCATTAAACCCCCCTAGAGTCCTAGACCTTGTGTCATTTTATTTTGCCTTTCTTGATATGCACTGGTAATTAAATTGCTTTTTAATAGCCCAAAAATTGAAGCTTGTGAGAATCCATAAAATTTGCCCATCACAACGGTCAATTTTAGATTTATTCTGGACAATTTTCCTGTTTGTCATTTCACAAAATCATTTTACAACTGCACAAATTGATAATCACAAGGGATGGGGAGAGCCAGGCCAGGCCTTAGATCAACCAATGTGTGTAGGCCCATTGTAGTCTCCAAAATATGACAATTAGTATATAATCATGGGCCCCCAGAATTGGCCCATGCCCCAGGGCACTTGCCAGTGGTGTTTCTACAGGGGGCCAGGGGGGCAGGGGGCATGGCCTCCCATAAATTTTCTTTGCCCCTTGTTTGCCCCCCCCCAGTTTTTTCAAAAGTTTCTATTGATAATTCAATGTTTTCTTCAAAAACTGTTTAATCCTTTTTTGCCTTTGTTAGGGTTGCTCTCTTTATTTTGCTCAATGCGATCTTTATTCCATTTATTTAACAAGCTAGGGGCCCTGATAAGTGTTTTGGTTCATAACCAAGGTGAACATAAATGAAATTTTGGCTCCTTTCTGTGGTTACCTAGCAAAATTCATTCTAGACAATCATTTTAATTCTCTATTTGTCATATATTATCACGAAGATACACCTTCTTGGGTCAGGGTGTGCAGATTAAGCACAAGCCAAGATTCTCTGCATCCCATTGAAAACCCTTTTCGCTCTGGAAACCAGCGCAGGGAGAGATACCAATACAATCCCAGTATACCTTGGTAATCTACCATTGCTTATCGAAATTCTATGATTTGAAATTATGTGTAGCAGAATGATTTGCTTGATCTCATGGAGGTTGGATATAACTACAATGGAAAAATTTTAACAATCAACTTCACAAAGCTATTAGCCATTGATTTTTGGAAGTATAGTTCTTCTGTTGAAATTATAATGTTCTTTATGCATCATTGTTAAACAAATAAAACTCAGTGGAGTAACAGACCAAAGTCACCTTTAGTTAAATAACAAAGTGTCCCAAACCTTTAAGGGCCCCCAGCAACAATTTTTCTTTGTTATTTTTCCTAGGGGACGCAGCTGCTCGTTACGCCACTCATAAAATTATTTGGTATAATGATAACAGCTTTGATAGAGCTTTACCAAGGACATACTTATCTAGAGGGCGTTAAAAATTGGTGCCTTGTAGCTAATTTTGAGCCACCACGCCACTGCTTTACAGTTTACTAGTTCGCAAAGTAATAGCGTTGGCCCTCATAACTGAAAGCTGGCCCCCCGGCTAGCCCCCCCCAGATTTTTAAGGCTAGATTCGCCACTGGCATTTGCCCCCTGGCTACCCCTCTCTATCGCACTTTTGTGCAATTGATCCAATGTGTCCTATAAATGATGGCGTTGAGGATACGAAGCATTACTTGCTGTCCTGCCACTTATATGATGCCCATAGACATAATCTTCTCAACAGTGTCAATGAATTATTACATCAACATGGCCTGCCAAACTTTTCAAATGAATGCTACTCAATGTTTTGTTGTATGGCCATGAAAGACTACCAATTGCTGTTAATAGAGAAATAATCAAGGCAACTCTAAGATACATTCATGCATCGTAACAATTTCAGTGAATCGCTGCTACCCTCCATACTCGCAGACAGTTTTTTTCTTGTTTCTTTTTTTTGTTTTTTGCGTAAGTTTCCGTAATCAAAGCCAGTTTAAAAAATGTAGCTAGGTGTTTATAAACATGCAACATCCAACATTCAAGCTGATTGAATATTGTAACTTCAAGTGCCAATGGCAACATCTTTTACACCTAGATAGTCTGTAATTTTTTTATTGCTTTCTAAGTAACTACTTCATTAGAATTTATGCTCTAGCTGCAAGGGGGAGGGGGCTGTAAAGTTTTTCTCTAGAGCACGATTCAAAAATAAGCATATGTAATTCTTGAAAAAATTCGTTTTCGAAAGTTTTAGCCCCTGATTTTATATCGTGATTAATCCAAGAAATTGCCGTATAGCCTAGCTGTCCCCAGTCCTATATCGTCTCTTGTCTTTGATCTACGAAGTGGGATTGTTTAAGTTGTTCATTTCTAATTTTTTTTAATCTTTTAATTATCATTTTCTCTAGTTACAAATTTGCAATTGATGAAAAGTTGATTGGAGCTAAATATGGCGATCAAATATGATTTTTGTAGTGTCCAGAAACCTTTGAAAGAGATTGATACTAAGTCTTCACTTGGTTAACAAAATCTTTAGTTCGTCAGTAAAATCGCCAATCGGTGACGAAATAGCACCTAGATTTTTCTTCAGCCTGGTCTTTGTCAGTAAATTTTGCTATCGACGACCTTTCACCTCCTAGTCTGTATAGTGAAGGTACGCCCCTAGTCTTAATGATTATTCTGGGCAATAAAGTGACGAAGAGACTTTCTATGGTGTTGATATATTGAGGCGAGAACACCACGTGGGTACTCTTTTAGGTTGGATTAACGGCGATTCTCCAAACCACGTATCTCATTTTCTCCTCACTGCACCCCTTCGAAGAATCCTCAACTCGTAAATATGTAAATTCTATAGAGACTACCTTGACTTTACAACCTTCCACAGTAAATTGATAAGCTTTTGAATCCTCCTTTATAAGAGGTTTTTATAGAAAACTTCCACGGTGTACCGTTTTCGGATTCTAGGAAGTCCGATTCTCTTACCCCTTTATTATGTTTTTCTTCGTGACCATCAGTAAGTTCTATTGGAAAACACATTGCTCATACTTGTTTGTTTTAACTTACTACTCAATTGTTCTATTTATCAATTCTTCCTAATGCCAATTTAAACCACGTGGGTTTTCTTAAGCCAACGAAAATTCGTTGTGTATTGTCGACTTTAGGCCTGGATCATTCTTCATGTACTAATTTTGGACTGTTTCCAATCCCACCTAAGCTCTTCTTTGTCGCATTTTCCTTTGCGTGTTTCATCCAAAATTCCATTCCTCGCTGTGTTCATACCGAGAATTGTAGAAAAACGTAACAAACCCAGAAGTAAACAATTTTTGACGTAGGTCAAAACCAACATTTATATTGCATTTGCACGTCGAATGCTTTCGATTGAATTTTCACTCGTCGCAAAGCAGGACACGTTGCTATAAAATTTTGATTACTTCTCAGGCAATACGTGCCGCTTTTACGAACATCGAAGGTGTTTCTATTCTTCTAATGTTTCTAGAGCCTATCCCGAGTGCCCCTTTTCTAAATCAGCCTCTATTATTCTTTTTTAATTTCTAAATTTCACAAATTCGGAACCTTAATTAGATATAACGGCACGCTATCTTCGCTTGTGGAATTGTTATAAAATTTTGAAAAGGCGTCCACTAAAAGCGGATTGGCTTGTGAGCGCAAAATCTTTAAAAGGATTGCATGGAAAAAAGAAAAATAGCTGGATATGTCTGACAGTACGCAAAGTTTCTAGTCGTATTAAATTCAGATGAAAAGATTCGTGTGTTTTGGCCCTCTTTATCAAAAACAGCTTATAATAAACCGCAGTCTTAGAATTACATTCTACATCGAAATAGTTTTCTTGGGTTGTTTTCGAATGCGGACCGTTATGTTTTGATGCCTAATCTTTGTTTGCATCAGCTTTGTCTTAGTCATATCGAATCATACTGTTTACAATACTTTTCAAGTGAAAAACACTGACTCATGTTTCTAATATGTCTTTTTCAATTACCTTCGGGGCCTCGCCCCTATGTTGTCAAAGCGAATTGGGTACGAGGTCCCCCTTTAGTCGATAAATCGTCTAACAAGATAAAATCAACTCTACAAGATTAAGTTCTGAATTCTAAAGACGTGTTTTGCTTTTTCTTATAAGTACCTAAATTCTTCCATAAAAACGTGCCAATAAGCCACACAACCTGACATCGAAGTTTTAAGCGAATAGGTAATCTTATTTGCATAACAGATATATTTTGCCTCTTTTGATATCTAACAATTTATGTCCTCGCGTCATCGATCTAGTCGGTATTATAACAAGGTTAGATGTGAGCAAAGTGCACTAGTTGAAAAACATTTGTCGTATTGTTCAGGTTGGTTCTGAGTCGCCTTTATAGAAAATAAAGGAATATTTACCAAAATGGTTCAATGAATCAAAATGGTTCACAGGTTTTGGGTTGCGAGAAAAAATTTTAAGTTCGAGTTTTGGTAGGTGTTTTCTGGTTGGTATTTTCTAATGAGGAAACTGTTCATTGAAACTCTTTGATTATCTATTCTAAAGCTACATTGTCAAAATCTATCATTTCGTTTGTGTTGGATATTTTTAAAAGAGAGTGCCTGAAAGGAGCCCCTGAAATGCGATGAATTTAGCCTGATTAGGGGGGGGGGGAGGGGGCTGCAGCTCTTCAAGTCTCTATGTCCTCAGCACGATTTCTTAAAGTGACCCCTTGGGTCCAACCGTTTTTAAAGAGGTAAGAATTAGTCGCATTTCACGCTGGTTTTGCACGTCATATGCTAATTTTTATGCGAAAAAATCTTAGTTTTGTCATTGTTAGTGAATATCAGTAATTTGCCGTTAAATATTGTTGCAGAAACTGATAATCATAATGCAACATCTCCATACAGCATTCTCTTTTTTGAATCAAAATTTTACATTTTGCAGCAAAAAGACAATTGGCACGCTTTGTAAAAGGAGACTGTGCTCCGGACCCCTAACTTGAAAGTAAATCAAAGAAAGTAAACGTTCAAGTTAGGGGTCTGGGACACAGGCTATAAAAAAAGGGCATGATGCATGAGTCACAATCCTATAAATTTACAGCTTGGCCCCATCTTTCGACAAAACCCTCCTTTTAGCTGCAGAATGGACTGTTCCTAGCCTTTGTTAGTCCCAGGCTGCCATTTTGTTGTGGAATTTTAAGGTTTGTTTTTCATTGATCTCTGACGTCTGAGAAATACTGATGCAACGGCAGTGACACTGTATGGGTCTTAAACTGGATTAATGAGGAGAAATTAATCAATTAAATTTTGTTTTCATTTCGTAATGTAATCATTAGACTTGTTTTTAATTTGCATGTAATAATGCTATCTAATTGTGTGATAAACTTTTTCGCTAAATTGATCGAAACGACTGAGGTTACATCATTTGCTTTCCATTATTGCTAGTTTAAGCGATACAGTGGAATGAGAAGTAACAATAAATCACCTGGAATGCTGCATTTGAATAGAAAGTGTCTTATACGCCATTCTGTAAGGCCATACTTAGTGGTTTATACTAATAATTTAATTCTTATAAAAACCTAAGAACTTTTGCGGACTGTTACCGCCCTAGCTCTTCAACACTTAGCTGGCCAGACCATGAACCTGAGTCAACTACATGGCTAGGCACCGCGTAGCGTTGAGAAAAGTGGGGGGGCTAAAACTGTATAAAAAGAGGCTTTTCTGGTAGTTTGATACTTAATATTTGGCATTTTTTGCAAAAAGTGGGGGGGGGGCTAAAGTGCTCCGCGGTGCCTGTGAACTAATGTTAAGGGTGTAACTAGCTGGAGACAAATGTAACTAGCTAGCAAAGCTCTACATAACAATGACGAATTGGCTTATTTGAGCATGGAAATGGCTTATTGCGAGGGAAAATTCACTCTTGCCAAAAGCGTGCGATATTTTCACTAAAACAAAAGGATTTCCAGAGCTATTCATAAAGTTATTTGATGTATAGCAGAAATTAACCAGAGGAAAGCAGGGAGAACATGTTTCTCACAGAGTTTTGCAGAGCATCGTCCAAATTTCTTCAATGAGGTTTAAATGCGTTAATTGGCTACCCAGATACTACGTGTACCTGGCAACAGAAAAATATACATACGCTTGCTATTTTTTGTGGACCACCTCACCACGTAGCAACGATAGCATAAATATTTTCGCTACAGAAGATGCGGAGAGGTTCTCTCTTTCAATTGATGTCAATTGATACGCTTAGTTTGCAAATTTGCCGATGATGGAATGGTTATTTTGGAGGATTAAATTATGTTAGACAAAACGCTATGTTAGTTTTCTATTGCAAAAGTACTTTAAAGGCAAATTAATGGGTAATTATTATTTTACTGGGAAGCCATTATCATATTGCTTTGTGGTTTTGATTAAAATCCTTCTGGGTGTATTGATCAACAAATTTTTCAAATTCCAATGTAGAATTTAGAGATGGGTATGATGGACGTGGGAGGGTAGTGTGTGCATATTCTGCTTTTTTATCCTTACCTTTTCAAGAGTCGTTCCTAATGACAAATAATTAAAAAGCCATACCTTCTCTAAAAGGTTTCTTTGAAAAATAGGATCTAAATAATTTTTTAAGACGATCAGATGCTTATTTTCTCTATTTTAATTAAAAAAAAATTACTTTATTCAACCCCCTCCCCTCGCCGACTTTGCCTGCATCCCTGAGGATTTACGGTACAGGGCGTCCACTTTTTATTGGAGAGAGCACTTTTTGTGAACGCGCTGTCTTTTCACTTTTAAGTCTAGAAGCATTATGAATTTTTAGACGCTCGTAATTTAAAAGCTAACTACACTTTCGTTTTCTAATCCTGAGCGCACACATTATTCTGAAACAGCAGATACAGTGCTAAGCAGCAGCAATGCACGTCACAGGTATGCTTGAACCAGGGGAAAAAGGGGCGATGGGATTGGGAAAGATTTGCCGTGTTGTAAAAGGTAGTATTTGACACTGACCCGGTAAAATAGATACGGTTAATAGCAAATGGAAATACTCAGTGGCGAAAATTGCCCCTTATTTAGAAACGGGATGCAATTTTCGACGAATTTTTTTATTTCTCTATGTTGGTTTTTTTATGTAGATTTCTGAAGTGTTTGCCCACAGTTTTTTGTCTCATATCCAGCTACTTCAGTACTTACTTTCAATTGCCCATTACAAAAACCAATTACTAATGTGGCAAGGCCAAAACATCTCGAGTGGAATTTGGACAATTTACCATTGCAATTAAAGTGTCTCTGTCCATGTGTGTCTGGTATGGTGCTCTCACATGGCTAGACATTCCGGGTTATTCCTAGCATCGATATAAAACCGGAACACATGTACAGCATAAAATCAAGGAAGCTTAATTTTATCTCTGAATGTCCGTTAATTTAACGTGAAGATTTCGCAGAACAGAGGCTGCTTCGACCAAGCCAGCGATTCAAAACTGTTTATGAATTCGTTTTAATTTACTTAATTTTGTTTTAAATTTTCCATTGGAGTCATACGCACCGTGATGAAACAGCCTTTTCCAACCTAAACCACAAATATAATACCTAGCAGGGGGTGTGGGGGCTGGGTTACCCTCATCAAAACGATCACCGTTAAATGTCCACGTGTTTTTTATCAGGTCAGACGAGATATGCATAATGAATAACTTTTCAGAAAATAAAAGTTGTCGTACTGGATAACTTAATAAAAGTCTGGGAAAAAATTTTAATAGAATTATTCAAATGCAATGTATTTAGGAAAACAAGTTCAATAATTTTAGTTTACCTTTTTTTTTGTTCGGGTGGTTTTGAGGAAGTAACAAAGACTTATTTTATCTTTATTTATTTAAAATGCCGTTTGTAAATGTGGTGTGAGTGTAAAGCTTGAGCAAAAACGGAGAAACGATAAGTACTAAAGTAATAAAATATTTTGAATGATAATTTTTTCATAATGGCTAACTAGCTCCTGGCCAACTCCACGTGGTTTCTGATACATGAAGTAGACAAACTGATTATAAATTTTTCCATTGATCTATAAATGGACACATTGGTCAAGCCAAGATTCAGCTTTAATCTTTTGCCCAAAACGATTTAGTTTTGTGAGACCATTAGAAGCAATATCTTTAATCTCCTACACATTGCCTAGATTTTTTGCCTTATCGAAAATATTTCCTGATCAGAATAAAAAATTCTGCGTAAGCTGTCCTATATATTGCCGACAATTATTATCCTGAAAAGACAGACCATACTATGCAAAAAATCCCTAGGGAAGACAGCTTTCTGTCCCTGGATTGCCCGTAGGCTTAGAATAAGAAGGTATGCCTATAGTGACAAATTCCTCTATTATTACATTGGGGAAAAGGGGTGGATAAAATTGGCGGCGCCAACTGGGAGAACACGTTCCCTGATTCTTGGCAATGTCTATTTTGTATTTCGCCTAATTCGGCGAGAAAATGTTGGGGGAGTGGTTATATTTGGGCAAAGATTCTTTATGAGGTCAAAATCAGTGGTGGGCATTTTCTAATGGTAAAAGTGGCCTTCCCTGTTGGTGAAAAGGCGCTTTCTTCCTGATAAAAGAACGTGGCATAAAATTTTTATATTTTGTGACCTCACAGCCTATTGGCTGGCACCGCTCCTGGCAGATTATATGTTACTAGGGTTTTATGATCGTCTCAGCATTGTGGCCAGGAATCATGGAAGTTCGAAGTCTTTGACCTTTAGGGATAGGACACAAGCACGCCCATGTGAATTGATTTTGCCTTTTTTCTTTTAAATATTCAGATTAAAAAACATTGTTTGCCTTTTTAAGCATGTTACTCCTTTCAGCTATCAGCTTGGTGTTGTGAATATATCTAGTGGCAAGAAATAATTGCGTTTTACATGCGTTTTTATCTTCCACAGGTACGGTATCATACTGTACCGGGAGTCAAGTTCTGTTACCCCCAAGGTGTTGACCCCAGTTTTTTATGCTCGCTGACCTGAACTTTCGAAATCTGCGGATTTTCTCTGCATCTCAGCTCATCTTTCTAGCCTGAGGGCGTTTTTCATGACACCATTACTCGGTTTGTTATTGCCATTAGTGCGTTTTATTCTGCAAAGACCGTGAGTGAATTGCCTTTTTTCTTCGTCCACTCTGCGGTTGGCTGGTCTCGTAGCTTGTCCGGTCGCTTATATTGTCCCTCAGAGCTAGTATTGTGCTGTCGAATTGATGAGATTTTAAACAGCAATTGAAATGATCTGCCCTTTTAACTTTTTTATTTGCTACGATCAAATTACATCCTGTTATGTGTGCATAAACCGCAGTGTCATGACTAATGGTAGCCCTCAAGGAGGAGCTTCACCTGTCCAAACTCATTGTGTATTGCGAGTTCGTGGGAACAACACGCGCAAGTAGCTGGTGCGACGAATATTACCAACTTTAAAAGATGTGACTGCCTTCAGCAAAACTATAATCTTGAAGTCGTGGAAATGAAAGATTTTATATCAGTTATGGTCAGTATACTTTCAAGTTAATTTTTTGTCAAGATTTCATATGCTTTATGAAAGATTTTTTTCTCAGAATCACCAAGGGGTCAACGTGTTTCCTAGAAAATTCTCTTGTTACAAAGTGAAGCTGCCGACCCTATTATCATGAGAAATTGTTAGCCGGGCAAATTCAGTTATTCTAATTGCTTTCACCTTGTATATTATCATCTCTAGTCGGAGTTTTGCCCCGACCTCTGTTAGCAAATCTACTGGAAGTGTCAATTGAATAGTGCTAGCAATTTTGTTAATTGCAAGTTGGCTTGTGATAGACTCTTCGAAATTTGCAGGCTGCATAACTTACTGAGTACTCAGTGGTAATAGTATGCATTTTATAAATGCCAAGATCATTTGGAGACACATTGTTTGCACTGCCTTATGTTTTAAGCCCAGGTATATTTCTTTTACTCAAAGGTACAGGGTTATTCCCAAACAGTATTGTATTTCATGGATCAAGTTTACACCTATTTAAGTGCTTGAAGCTCAAAATAGCATGAGGTGGTCATACTTTGTCGGTATTGTATTCTTTGAGAGACTTTTCCTTTATGGCTGGAAACGAACCATTAAATTTGTCCGCGTGATTGGAAACCTCTCGTTTCGAACCATCATGAAACAAAAAAACCAAGATTTGCTGTTCATTTGGCATTTGATTTCATTTTTGATTGTGTGGGCGTGATTGTTCAAACGATTCCTGCCCCTTTAAACAAAGATTTGTCTATACCCACACGTGAACATCTTAAGAAACTCAAATTTCCAAAGAGTACTTGTAATCATATGATAAAACGGGCCATTTCTCGAAGTGACGTAATAGCCAAAGTAAGAAGGCAACTGATGCCTGAGAGTTCTGCGTAAAGTTTTCTGAGTATCTTCCAACAAAGAACGGGAATAGATTGAGGAATACCAACACCTGCATTTAATTTCTTCACATTTGCAACCGATCTTCTTATGCGTTTTATGTCAGCAATTATTATTTTTCATTAACATTGAAAATGAATTATTTTGATTGAAGGAGAAAGTAAATTCCTCCTCTTTGATGAAAAAAGCAAACCAGAGTTCGGAGAAAAGCTTTAAAGACAGCAAGATATTAACCCCGGAGACACTTGTCTCTTTGATAAAAGATACGACAACGATATGAGATAAAATTAAAAGATATGAGCTTTATATAGCCACTGGGTGTGGTAAACAAAGAATTTAGATGAAGAACTTTTTCTACCAAAATTTGGTAAAAAGTTAAGAAACTCGTGTACCTAGAATTTGCATCGTCTCGCACAAAAATAGGTGTACTTGACTCATCTTTTGCTGTTTTTACGTTAGCTAGTTTTGTTTTCCGAGCAATAATTGGGGTGGGGGGAGGGGGCGGTTAATTAAAACTCTTTAACTAAAATATGATAGATCTGCAATTGCATTGCCACATATACTTTTTGCGATATTCTATATTATTTGAAGCTTAATGCAAAACTTGAGCTTTGGGAAATTGACTCCTCCTATATAAGAGGTGATTGTTTTTTTTCTATTGTTTTGCAATTAATAAGGATAAGAAAATTGTTTGGTGATAATATTTATCGAATTTGGTTTGATATCTGTTCTGCAGGTTTCCAAACAATATGTGATTAATCTGTTTGTAATCATCCATTCTATGCAAATATTTTTGAAGATTTTTCCAAAGGTGTTAAGCGAAAAGTCACCGTTTTTATTACGAACCTGTTTTCATAAACATTCATGAGAGAATACGATTGTCACCTTTTCGTTGCCAACTTTTGCCTTCTTAAACCATGATGTGGAGAATTTCGCACGAGCATGTCTCTTTGAAAAAAAATTGTGTTTAGCTTTGAGAAGGTCGCGAATTTCCGTAAATCAGAAAGTTATGTAAATAGAAGCTATTAGAATTGATCTCTGCATGCCTTAAACTATTTTTCATGTAGCCTCAAATTTTTCCTAAACAATATTGACATGTCGGAAACGCTACAAACAACAACCACGCGAATCCTTGAATAGCAAGCTTAGACATCATCAAGTCTCTATTTCTGGTTTATTTTCATTGACAAGATTGACAAGATATGCCTCATCCTTCTGCATCAATCGTCCGAATCGTATTCATGGCAATCTATTATGTCCTGTGTGAATTAAGAAATTTCATTTTATCAATATATGAATCTGGCTTTTTTAATGAAGAGTCTGTTTCACAGCTGAATAATCTTTTAAATCTTTTCTTCAAGCGGAAATCGGGATTTTTGTCAGCTGTTGGGTGAGGCTTTTCTCGCAAACCATCTTTCTTTGATAAAGACAGTGTAGGTTTGGTTAAAATCTTTCTTAAGCAATTACTCATATCGTACAGCAAGGTATGTTTATTTACTAAATCACATATTGACGTGGCATCTTTAGAGCAGTATTTCCTCTTTGGTTTTAGCCCTTACTCATTGACGGAGATAAGGGGAGTAAGTTTTGGAAAACGCACCCTCTCGCACAACGTTATTGCTTCAAGTAGCGTTTTGTCGGGAAGTTATGTGAATTGGCAAGGACTGCCGGGTTTGATCAGTTTTCTAGGAAGCATTTCAGATTTGAGATTTTGAGTACCCGCGATGGGCTTGAACTTAAAACATTTAGAAATATAGACATTATAACCTGTGTCTATCATTTTCCATGTACACTCTTTTTTTATAAGAACCAGTAAATTTGAGTTCAGGCTGACTGTTCTTGATTTTTTCGAAAATCGGAGGCTGGATTGTTCTTAATTTGTTTTTAAATTAAGAGGGTGTAAGCAGTGCGATTGCTAGCTTTTTCGCTCTAAGGAGGTGTTCAGGCCTCATTTGCCAACAAAGTGAGTGAGACAACCTTAATTTGCTGACAAATTTGAATATTCACCGAAAAAGCACCCACACATCGCTAAAAATCCTCGATTTTGAGAAAAAACGTTGTTCAAAATTGCATTTTGCAGTAGCTCAGCCTCAGCTTGTTCTTAATTTGTTCTTAACTTTCGACCAGTTTTGAGGCTCGTGTTCTTATAAAATTGTTCTCATAAAAAAAAGAGTGTATGTGTTTTTAGACTTGGTCAATTACTGGCAGGGAGGATTGGAGGAAGAAACTGGGGGAGCTAGCTAGGATCATGCCCCCCAAAATTTGGAAAAACGGGCTTCTTGTCTGAAACTCAGTGTCCCTTCCTTCATGTGCCCTTCTCAACATTGAAGCATAATTTGCAGACTATCATGGATAATTTTAACCCAATAACTATTTTGTTAGTTGTTTATAACAACCAGTTAATTTTATCAACTAAAGTTTGTTAAGTAGTTAAAATTTTTCAACGGACACCTTGATGTCAATTTTATTTGTTTCTATTTTGATAAATTACCTAAGAAGTGTTAATGGGTCTTTGGCTCGCGTGTTCATGGGAGTCAGTGTCAGATATAATCACTGTAATGAATTTTCTTGGGCTTTTTAAGAGAATTTATAGTATCCTTTAAGTTACCACAAATTATCGTTTTAGCGTTTTCGTGTGATATTGTCGCCATTTTAATTGCGAAATGAAAAGGCACCAACGTCTGGCGTTCTGTCGAAACTCAAAAAATGGCCGCAAGTGCTCTTTTGGTAATTGCTATCGTAACGTTAGGGGAGACACGATAGCCATCTAACGTTTGGTTCTATTTCGATTTATATTTGGTTCAGCGGAGATTTGGCCTCCCAATTTGCGTTAAAGAAAAATCTTTGTAAAAAGGCCGACTTTGAGCAAATCAAGTGGCATTAGAGGCCAGTATTCTTGGAGTTTAGTTTCGTTTGTAAATGATGGAGCAATGAGTTTTCTTAGTATGTCGAAGAAAATGGCAAGAAAGCTAAAACTTAGTACCAAAATTGTTTTCAAGGGCTAGCCCGTTACGTCAGCAAAGTCATTGTGATCATTGATCTTCTTAAGATCTAGTTAAACGTTATTATGTAACAACCTGTCTAGAATGTCTTCACGGGAAAGAATAAAGAAATATATTTGTAATTCTAAGGCATGCCACGTGCCTGTCCAAATTCTCTTTTATTGTCTGCTCTGCGAGCTTTTTTTTCTTTTATAAAATCAGCTATGCATACTATTTGTGGAGGTTAGAAACGAGTCTTTTGCGAAAGAATTTCGGCAGTATATGAAACATAGATACTTAAATCCAAATGGATAAGATGATTGATTTTACAGGGCTTTTGCCGGTTAGCTGCCGGAAAGCATTATGATAAGAAAGAATGGTGGAGATAATTTGAGGATATTTGTTCGAAGATGCAGTTTAAGCTGAATTCTAAGCGCAATGCCACACCACAAATGTAGTCTACTTCATCCTGAATTGGCGCTTTCATACCATACTGCCAAAGCCCTTTTCTAGCCATTTTATAGAAATTTTTTCTTTGAGTCTTTAGTCAGGATTAAATGCGAGTGCCGCGTTTTCGGCGTGATGATGAACTTTGGCCAGGTTTGGTACAAAAGGTACAAAAGGTGTGTCACTGTCAGGTCACTTTTACAGTTTCATAGTGGAGCCAATTTGTTTGGGAGAATGGATGCTGCCTTGTCTACCTTAAGTTTCTGTTTTTATTTAATTTTACTTAACCAGTCAGTCAAAAAGTAATGTTTGTGTTTAAATGGTATACCTCACTTTGGGGAATATTGCGCCTCATTTCGAATGTCAAAAAAATATTTTAGTATTCTTACCCAATGGCCTACTACTCTAGTGTCTCTAATAGATGAGGGAGGTAATATAAGGGGGATGTTCATTCCGACCAATTTTCAATAGAAGGGGAGTGCTAATAGAAGGGGGGTGTTCATGTCGACCAGTTTTCAATAGAAGGGGGTGCTAATAGAAGGGGGTGTTCATGTCGGCAATCCTTCTTTGAAATCAAAGTACCTTTTAGAATATACTGTCAAAATTTGGTTTTAGTTTCTTGCATAGTTTGCAATCATACAAAATTGCAATCATACAAAGATAAATCAAATTTACAGCTTCTAACTTCCAAGTCGAAAATCACCGACTCGATTTGTAAAATTTAATAGAAGGGGGTGCTAATAAGCGACGGTAGGGAGGGCAAATTCTTCTGAAATTAATACACGGGGGGGGGGCGTCTATTAGAGACACTAGAGTAGGTTGTTCTAAGTCACAGCTTTTTGCCCATTTCTATCGTCCGCTTGCTTTGAACACTGTTAAGACCCTTTTTCTTTCCTAACAATTTATGCAGTCCAAATAAGAAAGCTCAAATTATAATTGCTGTTGCCAAGCTGTTTAAACAATTCAATTAATGACAACGCTACAATAGCAATTATAGAAAAAAATTTATGTTCTTTGTTTATTCAAACGCAAACACACATTCGAAGCTTGCTGTTTTAGAGACATGTTTTACTAGGTCTCGTTACTTAAAAAAGTACTTTGGTTTATGGAAAATTAGCTATCGCTTGTAACCATGAGCAGGTTTCACACGTTAATTCTACTAACGTTCCCATGCCACGTCCATTTGCAAGCTTGTAACCATGGCTAAGAGTAATTCGATAAATTTTATCGTAGGAAATGCCACAGATAGTAATCAAATGAAATAAAGTTTGGTAGAGTGGCGTTTGACTACCTTGTAAAAATGTTTGGTTGTTTATTGATAGCTAGTATTTAGTTATTGATAGCAGACTAGACTTTTTAAAATCCCTGCAACGATGGGTATTCTGTTGCACGGAGGTCAAACTGTACCTGCGGCAAAATGTACAATAGGTACAGAAGAGTTGTGTGTATAAGTAGGCCATCTGCCTTCGTTGTGGCAAGAAGTCGTTTCACAAAACTGAACTGTGGGAACTTTCGTTTATATCCAATTAAAACTTATTGTAATTTACTGT
>NW_027019365.1:5692491-5763745 GCF_013076305.1 Rhopilema esculentum | reverse complement strand
CGGGTTGCATTGAAAAGGAACTCATTGGAATTTCCTTGTTCTTTGTGCTATTACTTTAGAAAAGCTTCTGTTTCTAACTGCTGGATTTAAATTATTCTGCTGAGGTTTTCCCTGTGACATTGGTCAAACCCCTCCGCATTGATATGGTTATCTCTTTAACTTTTGATATTCTTTACACCATGGAGTGTCTTGTTTTTATGGGTCATGAGACTTTTACTTTTGTTTTTCATAGATGTCATATCTTATCAGTTTTAGCGTATTTGTTTGTTTGAAATCGATAAATGCAGTTTTCGTATATGTTTTTGCTCAAAGACCGGGATGCAAATTTTTTATGAGGGGGGGATAGCCCTGATAAATAGGTGTGAAAACAGCCATTTTTTCAAAACAAAGGTATTTTACTTATACAAGTTAAGTTTTTGACCCCCCCCCCTCCCCCCGGTATCTCGGTCCTTGTTTTTGCTTGCTTTGAAGGAATTTCTAGTCTTCTCTGACAATAGTCAACTTTGTTACGAGGGACTGGGAAGTCAACAATCTTTTTGCTGGGTGAAATTTTGTGATTTTTTTCATCGTCAAGGCAAATATATTTATTTTTTAAATAGACACTGCATTTGTTTCAGCATTTATAATTTTTTTCTGATATAGTGAAACAGTGATTTTCAGTGCATTTGCTGAATAAACCGTAACCTTTACTCTTTGTTTCACGCGAGAGGAATTCCTAGACACTGCTATCAGCTACCATATTGGTTGCAACCATAGTTACATAAGCTTTACCTGCTTTTGCATTGTAAAGAGCTGGAAGTTTTACATACTTTAAAGGATATTTACTAGTTGACGTGTCGAAACTATTTTCGAAATCGTTTAGAGCTGTTCGTATAGATTAAACCCTGTGCCTAAAAGAATGTTGATCGATCATTGTTGTATGATCGAAATGCTTCGACATATTACATTTTGATCTTATCTAGAACCTTGACAACGATAGAGCTGTATGTGTATATGTCTTATCACAGAGATTGGTGAAGACCTTTTCTGTAAACTTTTGTTTTCTTCTTCAGGTTGCTGAGGATGGTATTGCAAGGAAAGTCGGTGGTTTGCAAGAAGGTGATACCCTGGTATATATAAATGGAATTACGTGCCAGTCAAGGGCTAAAGCTATAGAGACAGTAAAGATGGGGAAGAATGAATTGAGATTGAAGTTGAAAAGGTAACTTTTTGTGTAAAGCATCTAAGGTGTTTGGGTATCTGAATAAAAGGTGTTTCCAGAGGACGATGGTGGCTGCCAGGTCATTTTGTCTAGCTGAACAAAGTGTTAGACATCTTTAGACACCAAGCCCAGTAATTAGACATGATGTATTTTGAATCTCTGTAGAAGATGTAGATGCTGTGTCAGAGTATCTTGTTGTTTGATGTTTCGTTACTTGAATTTTGCAGGATTTCATTGTGTGCAACACTGTTAACCAATCAAATCTACGATTACAAGAAAAACCTACCGTTTTCAGTATAATATATTGAAGAAGTTTTACACAAAGTACTAGAGAGTATTTTATTTTGACTGTTCGATGTCAATTGTCATGAGAACATTTTGTAGCCGATCCTTTAAAACTTTTCACCTTGAGTCTGAGGTCATTGTAAGGTAATTCTGGTATAAATGTGCCAGACTTTGCGTTGCACACAACGAAATCCTCCAAAATACATACCCATAATGCAACAATTGCCCCTAGGAACCAGTTTACGGGGCCTCAGAGAAATGTTTATGCTTATGTAACCACGACTGCTCAAATTATTCACAAAAGGATGCCCCCAAAAAATTTGGCCGTTTTGTTTATTTCATCCCTCTGTCAGAAGTAACCAAAACGCTGTTCCAAAACTCACGTGAACATTTTTAGAGATTTAAAGTCCTTTAAGGAGATATTGGGTCACCTTTCGTCAAATAAATCAGCGAAATCCAGTCGTGTTCACCAGGTCAAATGTTTATCACAGTACTGTCAGCGTCAAGCTAAGGTAAAAGATTAAGGAATGTGTGACAATTCTCCAGTTATGATTATTATTATGTTTG
Organism: Rhopilema esculentum; assembly: GCF_013076305.1. The sequence continues at coordinate 5,761,692 of NW_027019365.1, read as the reverse complement.
TAATGATGGCAGCCTTTATGATGATACTTATCATTATTATTATCATTTTGTAAAAGTAATAAACCTTGGACTGATCGCGATTTAATGGACTTTTAACACGTTCTCATTGTAATGTAACTTAATCTAACTGTCATTTTAAGTTCTATTTTGTTACTTGTAATTTGAAAGACAAGCCTATTGTACTAATAAATGTGAGGTGAAGGATTGTATTTCTTTAATGTTATATTGAATAAAAAGAGTCTAAAAATCATTATGTCTGGGATGAGTGAGATTGTCTTTATGGTTATGATGATTATGATGGCAGTGATGGTGATAGAGATCACAATGATCTGAACGATGCGATCCTCCTTTAAGCTTTTTCTTCATAATCGTTTTTTGGAATTTCATTCTTCAAGAAAGCTTAAGATTTATTTAAACTGTTAATCCATATGTTTTGTCTAGTATTCTTGCTAGCCGTATTGAAACAAGCTCGTGTTGCACAACCATATGCAAGTAAAGTAAAGCTTATTCACAACCGACTTGAAACATGCAGAATTATTTACACCCCACGACAAGCTCGTGGGGATTATAGAAATATGCAAGGAGTTTTTCGCTAAGTTTATATGCAAGTCGGTTTGCTTGGAAATCGGTAGGGAATCCCTGCGATTTCAGAGTTGAAAATTTAATTGTCGATTGAATCACAGTTGAAACTTTAGACGGTTTAACAAGATAAATATATTCTTTGGATTTGTTTCAACAGAAATCAGAGCGCAGATTCTGCCGTAAAAGCCATCGAGTTGAAAACTGGGCCTAAACGCTCTAACAGTTTCTACGAGTCAGTTGTTGAGAATATGTTGGAAAATGTCAGTGATGATATCACTTCGACGCACTATTCAAGAAGAAGGAACACTCTAGAGAGAGAGATGGGCAAAGTGCGGAAAAAACCTTTGGGCGTTATGAAAGAGAGCAGCAATAGTGGTGATGTAAGCGAAGTTATTAGCGAGAGAGAAGAAGGGAAAAGTATAGGCCGATTTAGTCCACCAAGGACTGATTTGAAAACATTGTCACCCCAGTGAGTACAATACGTTATTTAGCAACATTCTTTCAGTACAATTTTAAAGTTATAAGATCCTGCTCCAACTGATTTAAAATGTGTTTTGAACTGAATTTGCAAGTCTGTTGATTTTCAAATTTTCAGGAATTGTTTTTTATTAATCCAGATAAATCATCTTCATTACGCATCATTTGGACAACAATAGATTATTTTGTGATCTATAAAAAGGGAGGCTCGCAGGAAATACTGAGCTGGCCTGCGCTGCGATTAGTTACTGATCACGAATGCAAAAAGTAAATAGTAGCTTTGAATGAGTTTGCCTTTGCGCGTTGCTATTTTTGTTCACATTTTTTTGTTAAGATAAACAATATTGGCAAATGAAAACCAACAAAACGGAAAACTGTCAATTTTCACCCATGTACTTTATCTATCAATGAAAAAATGTTTGCACAGTTTGAAAAATTAAAACTAGCAGACCTGTGGATAATCGTTCGAACGAAAGGGTATGTGTCAGTTTTTCTACTGGTTTGGGGACTGTATGTAAAGCTGGAATTTCAATCGACGAATGCCAGAATTTCTGGCATCACGAAAAATCTTTCTCAGTGTGCAGGGGGTAATTTAACTTAAAACAGTTTGACAAAGTTTGATTCGTTTCATACTTGATTGTTTCTTTCCTGTGCGTGAATAAAAACATCGTGAACAATCCAGGACTTAATTCGTGAATTTAAATTGTGCAACTAAAGTACGCATGAAATGATTTTATATCGTATGAAATTAATAAATTTAAATGCACAAAAGTTTTGTTTTCACGTCATATCAATAACTATGTCATGTTTCCTATAACCACATGATTGCTAAGGTATCGAACTAAAGAGCTCTGGCAGTGAAATGTTTATAGTTAGTTTCATAAGCAGATTTAACGACCCTGCTTTTTCAACCAGTATTCAATGCCTGCTTTAGCCATTCTCTAGGTCGAAGTCCATAACCCTCCCCAGGCTCCGCAACCCGTGATACCCATTTGGTCCACGTCGAGGCTCAAGTCGAACATACTGGACATTGTTTGGATTTTTAAGAAATTTCCTCTTCTGGAATGCTTCAGGAAGGAACTTGTCTGGGATTTACATTTCCTTTGCAAAAATAATTGAAATCCCAATATGGTTATCAAGAATCTCCCCGAGGGATGAAGTTAACCTAAGATAAGAAGTTCTTTTCTTGGCATTCCCTTTTTCAAATCCCACTGTTGCCAAGCGCATGCTTTGATGCATTTTCAATCGGAAATTGATACAAAATTTTGATAATGCCCTTAATATTGTTCATAATTGTTCACCACCAATTTATTATGTTTATAACGAAATTGGCAATTACGGAAGCTGTTAAATACATTTATCTTTTTTGGCACCAGATTATTACTTTGCATTCTAAGATTATTTTAAGTATTCCTTTTTGGCTTGGAAAATTTTTGTTTCTCCTGCCCCGTTTCCTCGGTACATTGGCACACATTTCTCCTAGGCCTGTTATCAAACATCTTATCTTTTAATACAGTAGGCACTTTTAGCTTTAAGTACATTATATTCTTAAACCTTTTAGTATATACTGTACGCTTTCAGTAAATAATTCAACAGATATACATTCTACAAATAACTTTTGACGAGTACACTTAGGATATTTGTTAGACTACTTTGATCTAACATAATGGAAAGATTTAGGTAGAATGGAAGAATTGTTTGAGGAAGCAGAAAGAAAAGGCTTCTGAATGCCATTGATCTGGTGTGCAGTGAAATAAAAGCCAAATTTAGATTGGACAGGCTAGTGTAAGCTAGGAAAAAACATCTGTCCGGATGTATCTGGAAAGGTCCCCCGGATGTGAAAAGTAACAGTGCGGAATGATTTTTTCGTAGTTGATAGAGTGGTTCGGATTCATCGCAAACTCCGCCTTAGATATCTGGTCGGGTGAATCCTACACCTGTTCCGACATTCTAGGAAACACGGGCAGCAGTTATTATCAGTATATTACTGCTTTCCCGATGTTTAGAAAGATTTTAGTTGCTTTAGCTAATTTCTATGCAATTAACCTTTATTGGCTGAATTGATTAGGTCATATATAACCATCTTCGAATTTAATTCCCTGTAACCCTTCCTGTGAATCTATTGCAGAGAAGAAAGGATGCGGTTCGGACAGGCTCAACCTTCACCGAGGAGCTTTCAGCGTGTTAAAATCAAAAGTGTTAACGTGACTTCAGTAATGCCAATCAAGAAGAATGATAGTTCTGAACAGTTTAAAAGTTTGGCAGTTGGTTCTGATCCTCGAAGTGGTAACCAAGCAGCCTCTCCTACAAGCGACGATGCACCACCTTCAGTAACCAGAAACCAGTTAATTAGCGAAGAACCAATCACTTCGTAAGTTTTAAATGTTTTTTATTCAAAATTTAGTGTATTTGAAGAGATTTAATCACAAACCAATAATAAATACCCTGAAATTCTGCGGTGACGGATTTTTTTCATAACTTCACTTGCATTTTCGTAAAATTTGACAAAGATGGAGATTGTATCAATTACTTATCAAGTAACAGATGGTATCAAGTAAATAGTGCTTCGGTTTGTTTTTGGAAATTTTGCAAGCCAATTTGAGGTAATATACGCACGGTGCTAAAGAGTCTAGCGCTATAATGTTGACATTATTATGCGTTGGCGTTGCTCATTTATCATTTGGACTTTCATATTTTCTCTTTTGATTTTCATCCAAGTTACTGTTGTCCTTCAGCCAAGTGTTCGGAAAACATCTCAACCTTTTCACAGATGAAATTTTGCCTTATTTTCCTTCCTCAAATTTTTCTTATATTCTTTGAATAAAGGTTTCTTGGGAATGGAATTCAAGTAAAATCATCTATTTTTTGCTCTTTACGCTTTATCAAGAGAAAGAGGAAAATTTAAGGGCAACGGTAAATTCTTCTCTCTTTATGCTCTCTCGTAAGGCTGTTGATTTGTCTTCCTCCAAACTACTGCACCGTTAGATAACCTCCCTCCGGCTCACCGCTGTGGAACTGTTATGTTTTCTGGACCCTGCGTCAGCCCACGTAGTTAGTGTTCAAGGAACCCTAATATTTCCGCGGAGATGATTAATCATGATAGAAAGGATAGTTTCTATCTTTCCAATTCAATGTAACAACTCAGAAACTTGAAAAGATGAGGCAGAGATAGGTGAAAATAAGCCACATTAGTGCTCAATTTTTTATGCACTTGGGCAGGTGTGCAAGTCTGGACTAATTCGGGTTTTAATGCATTTGCGGTCTAAGTTTAATGTGTATATTGGTAATATAAGGCTGTTCGTATGATGATTTGTGACTGTTGCTGTTGTTGCCTACAGTGGTGCCATATGGAGGCTGGAGGATGCATCTGAAATTATTTGATTATCAAGATGGCGGTAAACTTGGGAAGACAGGGAAATGCGGTCTTTAAATACTTTTAAAAAAGATTATTGACATTATGCATCTGAAATGTCGCATTTCCCAAAAAAAATTAGTTACCTTGCTTCTGGTCACAAAATTCTTGCCTAAATGATAAAGAGGATACACATTTGTCAGCAAAAGGCAAAACTTTGATTGCTTTTGTAGGCATTTTCTTAAGCTTATTTAGCAATATTTGAATCATTTCTATATTTTGTGCACGGCAAGTGTCAGCACCATTTCCTTTTAAAGACCCATGCGACTTTTTTGTTTTAATATGACGTAAGTAGTAGTAAACAAAATTTTACAGGTTTTCGATAAGCACATACGTAACGTTCTATTCAAATCACTGGTTTACAAACAAACAAGTTTACAATTCCAAAATTGGAAATTTCACACCATCACAGTAACTCCTACGTTAAATTTAAATAGAGATTCTGGAATTCTAGGAATGGCAATTCGTCAATTTAAGCGTGTGTAATTACGTCACAGGCGAGAAATGTGTCCTTTTAATGACATTTCTTAACTTCGGCCTGCGTTGTCAATTGTTGACGAGTTCCGACTAAGGTGCGAGTCTGGGTTGGCATTACCCATTGTTCGCAGCTGGAAACTCGATGTGTTTTTAAATACTAGTCAAATCAAATGATTTCTTTGGAATTTTTATTGAACTTGCAATGGTGCAGCTGAGTTAACGATTATGGAGGACATGGAATTGTTTTTTTATTGTGGGCAAGAGAGACAGGTTATTCGGCCTCGCTGGATGTTGGAAAGGTATGCGAATTTACTTGAAGTTTTTTCTAAGAATGCAACACCTTGTTGCAGTGGTATGACTTTTCGACCAGGACATTCTTAAATGCAAAATTTCAGTCATGATAATGCATCGAGGCATCCTCATAACAACTTGCTTCTACTGTTTCTTATGTTGTAGTGTTCAGGTCTGAAGGCCTTAGCCGGCCCTTTACCTTGTCTCTTGCCCCCAATGCTGTCCATTTCGTTACTGTTTTGCTGCTGTATTTGTATCGCCTGATTATCCAAACTAGGACGATTGAGTAGCTAAATGCCGACCCTTATCGGCAATATTTCCATAGTATTGCTGTCATATTTCTTTCTTAGAAATCTTAGGGTACTGCTTTCAACCATCATTTGCCAGGCGCTCTTGTGCAATTTGCCATCGACCTCATACCTTGCCATTTCCGTCTCTTATACTATTGTACTGTTAGCAAAACCTTCGTCATCACAGGCCTCAGTTTCGCGTGATTCTTGTGTATTTTATTTGCTATGTCAACTGCCACCACTAATCTGGTTGCACGATGGTCACGGGGCTTTTCAACTGGAACCTGCAGACGAGATTTGTGATCAAATATCTTACCGTATCATCATTTGGCTTAATTAAGTACTGGTTATTTTAACGAGAATCGAGAAGTAACTGTAAATACAGCAATACTCGTGACCTAGGGTCAATGTTTTGATAAGAGTCAGAGGACAAAAGACATAAGTGCCAACTCAGTGATCGAAGGGCATACACAAACTTCGAGCTGAAAAGAAGTGTCAATTAAATCTTGATGAATTTGTTTCAAAAGCTTTAGAGATCTAAAATAAAATTTTATCTGAGAAAACTTGTGTATCTGAGAAGAGCCAACAAATTTGCGGTCTAAATGGATTCTAATGTAACGAGAAAGGAATGGAAGATAATGTTTTTCAAGTCTAAAAATTGTTTCAAAGTTTATTTATAATATTCAATTTACTTTTTTCTTTGATGATCATCTTCATATATTTTCAGTTTGAAAATGTAACAATAGTAAGTCTACAATAGTTTCTAATGCACACTACCTGAAGTTCACGCTTTCTTGTTTGTTTGGTTGGCTGGTTGGTTGGTTGTTTTGGTTTTTTTGTTAGAATACACGGCATAAGAATTTAAAAGTATCTTGTGCATGGTGGCTCACTTATGTTTTCATTTGCAATTAAAACATATCATTATTGTTATCTGCAACTTAAAACATATACCGATCGATTTTTAGGTCAAATATATTCTAGAGTCAAAATTTGAACGAGAGTCAAAATTGAACAAAAAATTTACGTAGAATTGTTATTGTAGAGATTTCTGCTAACTTTAAATTTCTGCTAAGATATTATAGCGTCTTTCTCTGTGACAAAAATTCTGACGACTACTGTGATCATGATGATTATGATGTTATTATGGTCACGGTAACGATGGTGACACCGTCCTCCCGTAATATGTAGTGTGTGATATTCCTGGTGTTCAGAGGATTTCCGTAGGTTTTGATAAAACAGCTTGCCTAATGATATATTGTTGACACTCTGCTCACGATTCTCAACCTTTGCCTGTATGAGTAATTCCCGGGCAGGGGGATCATTGCTACTAACTATCGATGAATGAACTTAGCAAACCAGCGCTTGTTTCCTACGTTACTCCGTAGAAGAAAACCACCGGTTGCCTTTGTGGTTGCTGTTTTCCTAATTCGTTGCCCCTTACTGTCTCCCTATTTTATGCGCTGATTCAAGTGATGTTTTAAAGTCAGCTACTTGCTTATACACTCTGGAATAGCTTCTGTATAATAAATAAACTGCTACTATAACAAATAAATATAAACGGAGGGCAATTCACTCTTGCAAGTAGCGTACGAGATTTTTCCTAAAACAAAAGGATTTCCAGGGATTTTCATATAAAACAATAGGATTTTCACAAAAGGTGTAAAAGATTTTCTTGGAATGATTTGCCTCTCGAACATAAATGTCAGTTTAAAAGACCCGACTTGTTGTAAAGATAAAGTGATTCCCTTAGACTTAGGCACACAATGATTGTAGCAAAAGTATCTTCCTCAACTTTCTAACTCTCTTTACCAAAGTTTGCCTTCCAGTAAATCAGAATACAATAGTAAATGTTGAGCGTTGGACCTTTCCGTTCATTTGTGTTAATATTACTTTCCTTGCGTAAGATAGCTACTTCGTCACAAATACTGTACAAGCTGTCGACGAGCCTTCTGTTATTGCTAAAAATTTGTCAGTTAATAATCCAGGAATCACGTATACTGAACTGTCAACATCCTCTTTTTCGACCTATCGTCGCTTAAACCCCCTGCAGAATGTTGCGTTTTGTTCCTGTCTGTACAAGTGCTCTGCACTGCCTGTAGCGATAGCATCCCACGATCAGACGTGTATTGATTCGAAGTTCGCTTGTTGCTTTGTTTGGTTTTAACATGTCGGAAATTTGAGCACTAAAAGTTTTATCAGTGTTAAGAGAAAATGGCCATGGATTCTTCCTGGATTAGGTCGAAAGACGACATGCCCTGTCCATTTGCTGTCAGAAAACTGATCAAGAGATGGTGAGCGTTTGCTATGGCCTGAACACTTTTTGTAATTCCATGTAGGGAGTACAATATTGTCAATGCTATCGAAGTAAATTGTAATCATAAAAAGCTTTTGAAGCATGATATCAATATCACATCTCAGGTATCTGTCCAATTTGGTACTTATCTAAACTATATCTTCTACCCAACCCCTCCCCCGAATCTGCCTTGCCAAACTCAAACGGAAATGTATCGTAATGAAGAATAATATCTGTTAGGAACACTGTTACTGTATACTGGCATGGTTAACTTCAGAAAAACCTCATTGAATATAAGAAGGCAGCTGCATTGCAATGTGTGGGTGTATCAAGCCATAGATAAGGCTGTTGTAGAGCTTGTCTATCTCGGGAAACATACTTTAACTTGCTGCAATCCTAATGCTTCTACCGCGAGGCTAACACCATGGGTAAGAGGCACATATTACATTTGTGGAATTTAGCCAGCAGACATATGAACAGTGTTTGTTGCTCATGTTATTCTGAAGTGAAGCATCCTCCTCATAAAAAGAGAAACTGTATTACCTCAGTAAACAGCATTTGGTTTGTGTATCTTTGAAACGTCTTTGATGTTAGAGTGAATATTATGTGTTTAGAAAAGAGGTAACTGCATGGAATAAACAAGAGAAACTTTATTTGCAAGCCCAGTATTTGCAAGTAATTGCAAGTACAGATTGGACGATTTGTGTCCCTCTTTGCAAATGAGCCTATGTGGAATGGTAATTTTCTTTATTAAGCCTATTCACAATACATATTCAATCAATTGCGATATTTCCAAGCTTTATTTGCCCTTTTATGAGCATCAGCCCTATGAGCATGAGCATCAGTTTCAACTTTCAATATTTATACTGCATAGTACTATCTCAGTTCAAAGTTTGAGAGTAATTCACGATGCATCTCTTTGGTCCCTTGTTAAGAACTTGGGGCTTTGTCTGCATTTCGCTTTTTCATAGATTGAAGTACAGAATTGTCTCAGTTTTGTAATTGGGACTTGGAAGGAGCTGTATTGTCCTTTTCATACCTGTATTTGACTGCCTTGCAATGCAAGTCTTAACGTGTGGCAAAATTCCGAGGAAGTGGTTGGCAAACTTTGCTTGAATACTCAAAGATCCTATTTGCACTTACATTTATCTTTCAATGTTTACTTCGTTTTGAGCAAGTCAATAAAAACCCAATCAGATTTTTGTAATTCGCTTTTTAGGTGTCCCACGTACTGGGCCGCTTTTGGGCCAACAAAACATGAAGCATTAGACGTCGATCACGAAGGTCGATTCGTGGCGTCTGTTTTGTTGATATTATAATAATAGAAAGGCTCTGAAAAGATTTGTAGTCTCCCCTAAACTTTTCGCTGGTCAGAAGGCCTCAGTTGATTTGTTTAGCTTGTCTACGTGGACAGACGGTTTGCGTTTCTCATTTGCAAACACATCAGCCTTTAGATGCTGCCTGATTAGCGATACGGAAGCTAATGAAAATATGCCTTTCTTCTTAGGCAAACAAAAAGCATGGATGAAGGGACGCCGAACGCTCAACGTCCTTGGAATGACCGGCAATGTCATAGAAAAGCAAGCCCTCCACCGGTTGCCAGCAAACCGAGCAAAGTTAGGCCGGAGAGCTCGAGCGACTCTTCTTCACCACCAATGACCGTGTCAAAGGCTAGAGCGATGTTTGAAGACCTCTCAAAGTCGCAAGAAAACTTAGATACGATAGGAACATCAAGAAACAATTCTACGTAAGTTTTTTCGTTAAATTTCGACTTTAGTTTGGTTTTTTTGTACAGGTATTTTACTGCTACCTGTAAACAACTGTGACATATGAAAATACTTTTTGATGTCAACAGTATGTTTCACAATTACTGCTTGCTTTTTTAATCGAGGTTATCAGAGGTTATTTGCTATTTAATTGGCATCTTTATTTCATCTATATTTCTTCATTCTGAAAGGGCTGAAGTCGGACGCTATGTATGCTTGAACAACTGTACGATATTTATTGTTAAAACTGAGTGTCTTGCCAAACGCAAGCTTCCTAACGCAAGACAATTCACAATTTATGGTTCTTTCCTGGAAGCTACAAAAGTTGAACTTATTTCGATATAAATTATTTACTCTCCATCTAATCACACGAAAACTAAATTTGTGTAGACTTTAAATTCGGGGCAAGTGATAGGATAAAAATTATAATCCTGTTCCTCCCTAAAATATCAAAATTAATTCTTGTGAATGAAAACCTCTTTAAATTTTAATGGCTATTCAATTTCTAAATCTGAATGAATTATTTAGCTGTTTTAAACAGTTAAGCTGGCTAATAAAGTTATTGCTAAAAGGATTCAACAATTTCAACGTTTTGATAATCTTTTTGTTATGTTCCTTACGTCACCGATTGTTGTGTGTTGTGCTCCGGCAGAATAGATGATACCTGTTCGTGAACAAATGTTTGAACGTGTACGTTCAGCGGTTGGTTACTGTGTGACGTTGTTGTACATACAGACTCATGCTCTAAAAACACTCAGTACACTTTTGATCAATCGGTACGCTGCTGCATGGAGTAAGGGGGGGGGAGAGAGAGAGAGAAAAGAAGGAGATGGCTAATGGCCTAAATCTTTGCTCGTTACTGTTAGGTCACTTACTAAAACGGGGGCCATGTCAAAAAATGAGCATTATTGCTTTTTAGAAAGTGAAGGAAGCAAAGTTTTTAGAAATGAGAAAGTTAGTCACCCTTAGTTACCCAAAAACTGCAGTAAAGTAAAAACTCCTGATTTATTTGAGAGCAACTATTCGTCGCATTTATCAAATTTTCATTTTGATCATTTGAGCATATTTGTACAGGTTAAGTTTCAATTTTATAGAAAATTGTTTTACAAACTGTTACAAATGTTTTAATTAACAGCAAGGCATGCTCGAAAATATGAAGTACCGATAGAGCTTAATGAAACTCCACCCACAGAGACACGATTTTAGTTGCTACTTCTATATGCCTGTTATACACTTGTAAGCCAAACTCAAACTCTTGCCAACTTATTTCTACCGAATTAAGTACATGAGTTGTAGTTTATGTAACATTGTATTCGTTTCGCTATTGAGAAAAACAATCGCCTTATTGTGTATATTCGCCAGAAGCGTGACTCTTCGTTCGAAATCCTCCAAGAAAGTTCCGCTGCTTTACTAAATCTGCCGGATCAACGAGAGCCTCGTATTGATATAGCCCAGTCGTTTCTTTGGCGTAGGCCTAACTGTTGGGTATAGCAAATAAGATTTTTTAAACGCTAGTACAATGAAAAGGGCTTAATTCCTACTGAATTTTGATTGTTTTAATGGTTTCATTACTAACGTTTATAGCCAGCGATCTTAAAGGTTTAAAGAGGATAATCCTGATGTTCGAAGCAATTGGACAGACAAAGGAAAGTTCAAAGTCAATAAATATAAGAGAGATAAACTTGTTACTGTCTTTTCTTCGTCAAAACAGTCTGTCAGGGTGCGAGCAGTGCAGTCCACCCAGGTTTTGGCATAGTTAAGTACTTTTCAAGCATGTGCTAGGGCTAACATTTCTAATTTTATCGCTCTAACTTTCAGGAGTTCGCCGAAAACAGAAAAAAGAGAAATGGCTACAGACAATGCTAAACAAAGCGAGGATTCAAAGAATCCTGCTGCAAATTCTCTTCAGGAACCACTTAGGCCCTGCCATGCTCACACTAAATCCTTACCTCTGGAAAACACGGAAGGGCCTAGAAGAGATATAAGGCGACCAGGATCAGCACCCCATCGCAGGTCAAATAGACAGATTAGACCAAAATCTGCACATTTCGCTTCTGAAGAAGAAAACACAGATTCACAAAACCTACCTCTTGGCTATGCAGCTGTACAATCAAGTCGTCTGGTACACGGAAGAAAGTCAATAGCTACGACAGCTCCGAGTGCCAGTGCTCTTTACAAAAAAGAGTCTTCCTTCAGGCATTCGAGTGAAGATTTGAGGCCATCAGTTGATACATTACGCTGGGGAAAGAAAGCATCAACCCTTCCAGCAAATCAAATGCGGGAAGCTGCGAAAAGGTTTCACAAAGAGCTCATGAAAAAGGACCCTAAATTTCGCTACTCCTTAAATGCAGCCGAGCTACCTGCCAGACCAGCACATCTCGGCTCTTCTACTGGTGGGTCTTCTGGAAGTAGTTTAGGCTCTTCGCAAGATCAACTCAATAACGGTGAGCTACCAAGAAGATCAAGTGGGCCTAACGTTTTCACAAGAGCTTGCTCTACCTCCAGTCTTGACTCATCTCCTGGTCACCCTGATTCGATGCCTTCACCTAACGATGAAGATAACACGATTATGTCTCGTTTATTGCGAGAGCAGCGATTAAGCAGTAATGGAAATCTCAAACGCATCGAAGAAGAGGCTCGCTCTCCAAGAAGTAAAACTTCGCCAAGAGAGGGCAGTCTTTCGTCCAGTGAAACTGTGGAACCAAGTGAAGATCCTGGCAAGAGGACGATCAGTATACAAACTGACTTCACCCCAACTGCATCGAGAAAACGAGAGCTGTTCACCGAAAGGTAAGACATATTGCAAAGCAAACTTTGTTAATAGAAAATTAGATACATGAATGAAATTTCAAAAAATTGAAAATGGCTTATTTTGGGTAAAGGGCAGCTAATTTGCTTTGGTCCATGAAGAAATTTTTTAAATTTGAGAACCAAGAATAAGAAGGTTTTTAGATCCATTTTGAAGGGTTTGATAGCAAAATAAATACACGTATCGGCTCTTTAAAACACATACAACATAGCTGTGTAGACAAACAATACGGCTCTTATCTTAGGTCAGCTTAACGTCTTGCTCATATTTCTTTTCCCGTCACTGTAGACGAATTGTCACAAGCACCATGCACCCATTCAGCGCAACCATAACAACGCAATCGACAATTGAGACATGCATAGATGATGTCGACCCTGCCTTCCTGAGCAGTGCGCCTCTATTTTCCGAAAACATCCCAAAACTTTCCGCTGACGATATCGAACAAACCTCCCACGAAAAAGAACCCAGTGCAGATAGTAATGACGAAATGATTAAAATCAACGAAAATCAAAGCAAAGAAGAGGAAACTGGAGACTTTCCTTTGCCTGACCTGGACGATTTACCACCACCCCCTGAGGAACTACTTATAGCATCCCCACCTGAAAAGGAGAAACCGCAGCGAGTCATAAATCGAAAGAAAAGGGACCATCATTCTGGACTAGGAACAAGCCGTAACAGTTCTTGCGTCAGTACGGATTCAAATGTAAGCACCGCTACAATGGACTCTGGTATTGCTGTAAGAGCATACAGCATGTCTGATTCAAGTCCTAGAAATAGTCCAACAAGAGTCACCTTGGAATTTGAAGATGATTATGATAATCATGGTGTTGATGAAGGGTTCAAAGGTTCACGAGAAGAGCTCGGCGATGCCGATGATTGCCCGACTTGTAATTCGGAACTAATGACTCCACCAAATGAATTAGAACAAAATTTTGAAGGGGAAAAAGATGATGGTGACTCAAATTCCAGGCTAGACTCTTCTGACAGCAGCCAGAACGGAGCTTCAAGGTTAGAGGACCTTGACCATAAAAAGGTAGGGTTATCTCGTTGTTCTAACTAAAGGCCTATGCATTTAATTCCAAACTTGAATTTTTCAAAAACGGTTTTTGAATCCAGACAAATTCTTTGGCTCAGCCCTTCTTTAGTTTGCTATAATTCTAAAGACTTTTATTGAATCCGTCCATGTGGCTTTCGATTCAAAATATCATTTTGTCGCCCAAATTCAAATTTTTCCTGTCACCAAAGGGGCTTGATCAGTTGTATCCTGTTTTATAGTTTTTACATACATGGAGTCTGAAAACTGATACCATCTCAAGAAATTGATTTCCAGAAGACACTACTACATTTATTTAGAAAGATTTTGAAGTAGCTATTACATGACATATTTCCTCGCAAGCCGATGCTTGTACCAGATATTTAGAACAATTATGCTAAATGTTCCATCGATCGTCAAGTAAATTTTTTGTCTAGTATCGTAAATTTTATGCCTTGAAATGAGGTTGATTTCGAATTTGGTACTAAAATTGCTGTTTGATCCTAGGCTACCTTGGTTGAAAGCATGCGAAAGAAAATTGAGGAGCTGAAGCTACAAGAGCAGGAAATTGCTGAGGAAATAAAATTAAATGAAGATTTAGGAAAACATGTAAGGGGTCTGGTAGAAAAGAAGGCAACACAGACGGAATTTTCTAAATATGAACTCTTTATTCGAGAACTGAACAAAATTGTTGCTCTGCTATTGTCCCTTACACAAAGATTACATCGCTATGAACAAATGCTGCAAGATTTGGATATGTCTGAGGAAGAAGACAAAGAAAAAAGGGTAAGCCTTTTGGTTTTTCGGGTTTTTTCACAATTGTTTACGATACCCTGTTAGTTATATGAAATAATGGAGGAAGTCTCAAAAAGCACTTAAACATGTGGGAGGTCTTAAAATTTAGAGTAAAAGTACCCAAAAAGCTTTTTGAAATGACTTGGCCAGCCTTTATTTATATTATTTATTTTAAAATGCTGTTATATTTTTGGAGTATTGAATGCAAATTCTTCTATCGAGTCACAATAAAGCTTTCAGTCTCAAGTTTTTTATTTTACATCTGTTTGTTAATTTAAACTTCTTACTCAATATTTTCTACAAGATTTCCCAACATAAAGTGAAATTTTATAATCCTATATTCCTAGGATACGCTGATATCTAAAATTGACAAATTGCGAAGTCAACACGAGGAAGCTTGTAACTTGCGGGAAGTTAACGACAAACGAGGCGAAAACGTTGCAAACTTCTTAGATAAATATTTCAACGAGGAGGAATTCGCTGACTTTCAGTATTATGTGGACATGAAATCTCAATTAGCTTTGATGCAGTCAGAAATTAAAGAGAAAGTAAAGCTCGGAGAAGAAAGGTACCAAGCTCTTGACAGTACTGGAACCTTTTAACCGGAGATGGCCTCACCAACAGCTAACAGTATTAAATTTTGGAAGGCAGAATATGTCCGGATACGGCCTCACTTCCGTGTGCCAAAGAGCGTGTTCGCCTTTGGTATTCCAATGCTGATGGTCTACGGTCTTTTTCGTACAGAACCACGATCCATCGGTTGTCCTACGGAAACCGATAATGCATCGTAGAACTTCTTGAGCTGTCAATGGGATGTGGCGTGTCTTTATGACCAGAGAGAAACGAATGCGACGAAAGGGGACTAGTGGCAGCGTCACGTAGAACCACTAGAAAGTCTTATTTCAAGTCTTAATTTGAGGATCAATATTTTGTCTTTGAGAAATTATCGTTGCTCTCAAGGTACTGTCACAAATTCCGCTTATCGAAATCCCGATAGGGCCTACGTATGAAATGCCATACGACACAGATAGGGACAACTTTCCTTTTCTGAAATTTTGCATTTTCATCCCTGATATTATTGTGAAATTAAAGTTTTTTAACCATATCATCATATAACCTAACAATTTTATTTCTACAGTTGGCTTGCTCCATCTTGCTTAAATTTGATTACATTTCCTTGCTGAAACTGAAACTCAACCTTCATATTGGACCTTTCAAAATATGCGACAATTTGAGCCTTTGCCTTGTGACATGTGAAATGGCGGGTAGTGCTGTTTCATAAATTGTATGATAATATCTTCAAATAAATGCTTCTGTTTATAGTTGGATTTATCGTAGAAAATTTTCTTAACGAAGAATAAGGTTGTATCTTATTACAAACACTTTAGTTCTTAACTGATGCAGGTAAATCTCGTAGTATATTATTGTATTTCATAGTACCATTACATTTTAGATAATGGTAAGTAACTGTAGTTTCCTATCATTTTAAATGCCTTTTTGAACAATCATCCAGTTTAGAAAACTGTATGCTGATACTAACCATGAGATTTAGGAACATAATATTTTGACATCCATTCCAAAAGAAATGCCAGTTTTTCATTTTTTTGCAGCGTTTTATAAAAATGTCTTTGTGACATCAATTGCAAAATATCCTCGAACCCTACCTGCTTTCTTTAATTTCCAGCCTGAATTGAATAATGATACCCATGTAGCTAAGTACTTTATTTTGACCTATATGTTCTTTAACGAAAATAACTCGACGTCATGCATAACTTCATTTATTTGCCGGATCAAAGAGCGACAATATCTATTGCATATTTTACATTTTTATCCTTATTTATTGCAACTAAATGATTTTAGTATACCCGTAGTAAAAACAAAATACTGACTGATTTGCCACTTGTTTTAATTTCATAAATAATTTTGACAAAAATTATTTCTATGAAAATTTCAAAATTCGTACATTTTGATTAAACTCTCTAGTTTCGATTGGGTTGTTCAAAGTTTTGAAAGGAACCATTTTTATTCAAAGGCGTGGCATATCAAATGCCCGTTTATCTCAGTTGTGATTTTAAGAAGTAGCGATCAAACCCAATAATTTTAATATATTTTATGTTGTATGATTCTTGAATGATGAAAGGAACCATTGTTTACAAAATTTGTTTCTTTTCAATGACTATTTGACGAAATTTTTGCGTAAAATTTTTTAAACCCGTAAGCATTTTCTGATAAGAAGGGAATTCCTTGTATGAACTTGACATTGAATTTTCAACCTTCCCTGTAGGTAAGTTTTTGGCTTAAGGAAATTTACGAAAAATGGGTATTATTCTTACAGTCTGCAGAGTCTATAAGTTGTTTGTTACAGAAAAAAGCTTGATCTCCTTCTTGATTGACCTTCTTGATTGACCATGGGAAGCTTATTAGCACGCCTGCCTAGATTGTGGGACAAAGGGGCAGTTTGTTCCAGGCTATAGCTCTTTACAAAGGGTGTTCAAAAGTTGTAAAAAATATTTCTTTTTAGAGGCCATCACATTGAATAAATTTGGAAAATTTTTGCTTTCGGAGGGGGCCAATGATTTCACCTTCTTTGTTACCAATTGCAGGTTATTTGAATATTTCCAGTACAAGTACATAGTCAGCATCTACCTCCATGAGGGCTTTGGGTTAACAAGTTTTTGATTTCATTAAAGAGACTTAACTGCAGTGGCGTAGCTAGCGGTCATGCTTGTCATGCCGGGCATGACCATCTATTTCCAGAGATAACATTTTTCAAAAAATTATATTTTCGTAAGAATAAAGTCCTATTCTCCTGATGAAATAGCTCAGGCCATTCGCCTTTGGACCCCTATGGTTCCACGCAAGAATATGGAGCCCTCCGAAGGCGCTCTTCTATTGTCGGGCATGACTAAAACAGAGGGTTTCCAATTTAGTCATGCCCATAACTATGAGCATGACCAAACCCTGTGTTTTAGTCATGCCCATAACGCTGGTTCCCTATGTTTGGTCATGCCTAACAATAGGAGTGACGCAGGAGAGAACAAAGGCTAGTCATGCCATTTCGAGAGGGCATGACCATCATTATAATCATCAGAACCGCCCTGTGTTATTTCGTGAACGCGAATGCGAGGCATCGATGGCGGCGCTGCTATGCCTAGTTCCACGAGATGGGAGGTAATTCTCTGTAAGTAAAATGCAAGGAATAGCTTATTGCCAAGCAGCCACGACTCATGTTAATCTCGAGAACATTTTATGGCAATGACAGGGTTTTCAGCCTTAATGGTGTTGCACTATGTGGAGAAGTGACAGGCACAAAAGGCCATTTTTGGACATAAAATCAGCGAGCAGGATCATTATATGCAACCAAACCAAACTCTCAGCCTTTTCAGTAATCAGTTGTTACTAGCTGAACATTTGCAGAGAATCTTCTTGATTTAATGAATGCCAAATCTTGGTGCTGTTCACTGGAGATGGATGGAAGAGATAGCAGTGTTATTTTCCAAACCAACAGATTTGAGAGCTTAAACTTTCCAGACATTTAGCAGCATATTCAGAAACTGTTAAGCCCTTTAAAAGCATTGTTACCATATTATGATTAAGACAATAAGATTGTAGTTAATGGATAGGGAATGCCAAAACTTGCTTAAAGTTATTCTTCAATTTTTTGTTTATTATCACATGCAATAACACTGTTTTTACACACAATTAAAGTCAAACTAAAAGCTCTACTTACTTCACTTGTAGTTGAAATTACCTTTTTACTACTTATAGCTGTTGAAATAAAATGACCAGAGACAAGTCAAGCATGTTACTGATCTTGTTAGTTAAACAGTTTTATTTCATTATTACAACTTGTGTTGTATTTGAAAATTTACAAGATCAAATTGTTTCATTTACAACCCTTGTTTGCTAGATTAAGTAGGAACTATCCAATCATGTGGATATTTGCCACAAGTATATGTGGAAACATCAATGTTTTTGTTAAGCGAAACTTATTTTGCAAGGTATTTTTCTATTAAGTCTAACTTTGCAGAAAACATTTTTCAACTAAGCCTATCCATTTTTTAGCTTCCTATATTTCATATCAATATTTACATTGCATATTCATTTGCCAATTTGTTTTATTCATCTATCAGTTCTATCGAGGTTGTTAATTAATCGTGATGGCTTTAAAATACCTTCAATAGATTGATAATAAGACTATTTGTGGAAAAGATGACCAAAAAGCTCCCATTCAGTTTCATGTGATTTATTGTTTCATTTACAAATTTTAGCTTGTCTCTAAAATTTACAAATGTATTTCAGCCTGCAAATTGAAAGAAATTAGGAGAACATCACAATTTTTTATTTAAGCTAAGTTTATCTACTAAACTAAACTAATGTTTTTTAATGTCTTTTGTACAGTTCTGTTTGGAAATTGTCAGAACTCTGTCTGTATAAATTACCAACAAACCAAAACAGTGTCACAGCTATAAGATAAAGGTCATTTCATGGTGTAACAAGATGATTGCTATGAAATAAGAAAAGCTCATTACAAAAGTTAATCAAAATTTTTTTATAAGTCACAAGCCTTAAAATAAAAATTTCCAAAAGGAACTCATCAACTAAAAAATTGGGCGTGGTAAAATTTGGCCACACCCATATTTTTCAAATTTGAGGGGAGGGCATGACCACTGCTATTTGGCTAGCTACGCCACTGCTTAACTGTTAAAGGATCTTAGCCCAAGTGTTGCTAAAAACCTTAAATATATTATATTTTAACATATATTCATACTTCGATTAATATTTTGACTAAACATTTACCCGCTTTTAAAGATATTAAAGTTTCATAGGCCTTTTTCGCCATGGAATAAAATTACTAAATTAATGTACTCCTGGATGCATAGTTTATGATGGCTGTAAAAAAACTCGAAGCTCCTGGAAAAGATTAAGTATTCAGAGTAGAAGATTTGTGTGTTAATAGCAATAGAATTTTCAAGGGCTATTGCAGAGGTGACGTTTTCCCGTATGCGTGATTTTGCAATATTTTTCCTGAGACAAGCTTGATATTTCCAATGAAAATTAAAACCGAAACAAGAAGATGCCCCATAATTATTACTCTATATATACATATTTTCCTTCAATTATGTATATACTTTCAGTGCAAGAAACAGGCTTGACCACCCCAGGTCACGTGGATCTTGATTCACAGGCAAATGGTAGTACACAGTAGATTAAGGTGGCTTCATTTTATTCGCCGTAATCAAATATGGCGGGCGACTCGGTCACGTTGACCGAGGAATCCAACGAAATACAAAGTGATGATGAGGTACGTCTCACTCTTTTAAAATTGAAATAAGATTTTGGTATCTCTTTAGCTTTCAAATTTTTTTATTGTTTAGAATTACCTAGCAAACATGCCTTTCTACATTTTTGTTAGAAGAAGAACACTCACCAAGACACCAACTAACCTTTCGGTTCGAAGGCTCTTGGGCAAAACTGACGAGGCCCCCTCCACGCGAAACCAGCAGAAAATTATGAGATCACGCCCTTTAGATTAGCCTACATTTGAGATTTTTTCTTGCAGTCATTTTCTTCAAACCATGAAGCGTTTTACTATTTCTAGGCATACTTTTGTTACGTTTGATTAATTCCATTCTTCAAATGAAATTCATTTCTTTCTGGGGCCCTCTAGACCTCGTGGCCCAGGGGCACTTTGTCCAGTCTCCACCCTCTTTACAAAACCTAGACGAGGAGCCCGAAAAATTGAAGGAACTTTACTGGCGACAAAGCCTTAAAAGAACTTTCCAACTTTTTTATCACTTTTATCACTGCAAACAATCAAGAATAAGGTAGCTTGTTCCATTCATTTGCAATCAAACTAACATTAATTTTGTGTTATGTAGGTATCAAGTGCTTCATTTAGAAGTTTCTGATCAAACTTACTGTAGGAAAATATCCCCTCTTCATATTTTGGGCTTTCTGATGCATTTGTGCTATTTTCAGTGCACTGCCATAGATTCACTTTTAAGCCCCCCTTGCAATCAAGCCCCCATCTCTTATTAGCTCCCCTTTTCAGAAGGAAAAATTTAATAAGGTCCCTTTCAATTTAGACCCCCCCCCCAAAAAAAAAGATTCACTGATGCAAAGATAAGTAACCTTGATAAAAAAGGGAGATTTTCATTTTATTAATTGGTTATTCAATGCTTCTCATCAAATCAAAATTCAAAGCATGTTTCTTCAAGTCTTGACAAATTGGAAGACAAAGCTTTAATGTGTATTTAAGAGAGCCTTTTATCAAAATAACATTGAAACTCAGACGGATGCAGTTGACCCAAGGCCCAAAAAGATATTTCAGAATATATAATTGATAAGGATAACGATAACAATATTATTGTTGTAGAACCCTGGTTTGATGTTTCTGATTTTGCAAATGATAAAAAACAAGTCTACCGCTGAAAATGGTTTTTATTACAAATATTCATTAAGCCCCCTCTCTCAGTTTAGCCCCCCTCTCTTATGTTGACTTTATTCTCTCCAAATAACAACCTGAAGAGGCTGAGCAACAATAACCTGAGAAGTTGAGCAATGAATGACATTATATATGTCATATCAAAGTTTCTACTGATCCATTAAAAATCTTTTACTACAAGGAACCTTTGTTTTTTAACTTTATTCTTCAAGTGCTTTTTGATAGTATTGCAGCACCAAAAGCCCCCTCTCTCAATTAAGCCCCCCTTTAAAGAGCTAAAAACAATAAGCTCCCAGGGGGCTTAAAAGATAATTTAGGGTATATTTGCAGTTAGAATTAAGAAATTATGAAGAAACTTTTGGTGCTTCAAAATTCTCAGAATCATATTTGCATAAAGTGTCTCTAATCACATAATTTAAAAAATGAACAGTCACATAATATTAGCTATTAGAAGGTAGCATTGATGCGAAGCATTTGTTTTGATTATATATTGTAAGCAATACAAGCCTTACAACAGCAAGGACAGTACTAGCAGCAATATTGGCATTAACAAATATTTCCATTCCAAAGGTTGACAATCAAAGAAGATGTCCAAGAAATATAATCCTCAAGAGTCAGATTGTTGATATTGCCACCAGTCCAACTTCTGATATAATTGCTGCTGGCAAAATTAATGGAAAAATTACAGTGTAAGTATAACATTAATGCGACAATTTTGATACCATCAAATGTCTAATTGATCCATTGTTACAAACATTGATAGCCCACTGAGCATGGTAGCTCTATTCTCACAAAGCCTCAAATTCAAGATAAGAAACTAAATTTAGGATAGCATCCTTGCTCCTATACCAATTTAAATTGAAGCTTCTAAGTAGTGGGCTAAAGTTGATACCACTTAGTGTGTTAGGAAATGGCTTGGAAAACCGGGTTATAATTCACAAAATATTAGTACACAATGCTCAAAACATAAATCACAGAGGTTGACTTCAAACCCTTCAATAATTCAAAAAATTGGTAACCAACTTGTAGGAATTTTTAAAGATACCCTCTACCTTTTTGCCTTATGCAAACATTTACTTTTTGGATCAAACATCTACTGCATTTTCTCATATGAATTTCTTTTTTGTTTTAGCTGTTCTTTCTCGACTTCAGAACCGAATGCAAAAATATATTCTTTAAAGCACCATAGGAAAGCTTGCAGATCCATTGCATTTTCTTCAGATGGAAAAAGTATGTGTGGATTTATACTAGTGTTATTGATATTTCCAAATTCTATAGTTTAACAGAAAACTAATAAGCAAGTAAGTATCCAGAAAGTTATGTCTTTGTGTAGCTTTGAACTCTGCAATATTATTGGCCAATGATAAAACAATTAAAGGACTCTAGTTACCCGTTTTAGGTCAGTATACTTGTGAGTTTTTGTATCTATAATATGAAGCTTTTTGCTAGATACCTAGCCTATAAGCAGTGGCGGAAATTAAGGCTTTCATTTGGGAGGCCCAGGCCTACGATTTTCCGACAAGATAACATCTTGTGTCATTTCTAATTGTAAGGAGACTGCACATTTTGATGAAAATAGGTGATTTTTGGCGGGACCCTTTAGAAATCTTGGGTGACCATACCATAATCAAGTAGCAAGAAGAACAATCCATTTATGAATTTTGATATCAAGATCGATATCTCATCTAAGACGATTGATGTTACAAGAGGTCGACCGATTACACTTTTGACAAATCGTTCACGATAACAACATGATTGTAATTGTGATGTTCATTTTATGCACTTTATCTTGATTTTTTTCAGTGGGAAATACTTTTGAAAATAACTTTAATTTGGAAGAATCCGATGGAAATTTCGGCTAATCTTTACGGAATTGAAATAAAATGTACAATTCACAAGCAGTTTTGATTTTGGACATATATTGTTTGTTTGATTTTTTAGTACTGGCTGATAATTTATCCGCTTTGCTATGTTCAAATTTTGCAAAAAGGGCACAGAAAGTTATAGAGCAAAGCGTTATATAACACCTTCGAGCGGAGCAAGCAGAAAATTTGGCATTTGCGGGTCTTAGATTAGCTTAAAACATATTTCAGAACGTTTTCTAAATGTAATTTCGACAAGTTTAACGGTTATCAAATATCCGACGAAAGCCCGGAATTTCCGACAACATCGCTGATTGGGGGGGGGGGCAAACCCCCATACCCCAACAATTTTCGCCACTGCCTATAAGCATGCCTAGAAGTTTGGTAGGTTGTCTATTCCAGTTTTATGGCATATGCGTCACCAGAAAGAATCTTTTTAAGCAGACAAAATCTCAGAAGGAAATTAATTTAGCAGTTCTATGCAAGGTGTATTTGGGTATTGTACCTTAAGAATTAAGGAATATTATTTAGAATGATGAGCTGGATATCAGGATAGGCACTACCCGTCGTTTTAATCTGTAGATAACACGCCCTAGTTTTACCTAAATTGCATTTTTAATGTTTCTACCACAGAAAAATATCCCTGACTATGTTTAATGAGTATCTTTTTGCAGAA
Source organism: Rhopilema esculentum (assembly GCF_013076305.1). The sequence continues at coordinate 5,738,481 of NW_027019365.1, read as the reverse complement.
TTACTTACTTCATCTAAAGACAAGACCATTCAAGTTGTCAACATGGACACAGGACAAATTTTAAACAAAATCGAAAATGCTCACAAGTGAGTTATCTTTCCTAGACGTTATCTTTCTCCGTCCCTGGAAAAAAATGGTTACTGTTTTGTTTATTGAAAAAAAGTGCAACGTTTACCAAATAATTGTGCCAGTTTTCTGGTTTTGATACAAAGCTATATATCATGTTACAGGTTAATGGCAATGCCATTCTTACGTTTTCAGTGAAAAAAAATCACATGTAAATTATTCTTAGAAGTTGCCTGATGTTAACACTATCATACCACATTTGTTGTTGCTTTTTTTCTTATTTCTTGCTTAACTTCATATCTGGCTGATGTATTTTTTATACCCTAAAACAGTACCCCAATCTACAAAATAGTCTCAATACAAGACAAATGGATTGCCAGTGGAGATGAGACAGGAAATGTCAAGGTGAGGCTTGCGTTCTGAATCAAACCTAGTTGTTTAGGCAAAAATTCGCATTGCTGAATATAGTTATGGACCTTTGTAATGTTCTAATGGCTATACTGTTTGCAACGTTACTAGAACGAATTTATTAAGAGTTTCTGAATACAGTAGAAACTCAATTTAGTTCCCTAACTTTTAAGCCTCAATCATTCACCTAATTTGAAGAAGAAATTTTAGATAAACCTCCCTTTCTATAAAGCCTCCCTTCTCTCATACAAAAAGACAGTAAAAACGCAAGTGAAAGTTTCTGCATAACATTTCAAGTTTCTAATGTCAAAGAATCTCTACCTAAACAAAGGTTTTTTTCTTTGGCAACCTTCGAGATTGACACAGAACAGAAGATGTTCCTTTGCAACCATCTATAATCGAATATCCTTGGTCAAAAGCCTTCCCTACGTTTGAAAAGTTTCAAAGCAAAAGTGACAATTCTATTGACAAAAGTGACAGTTCCATTGACAAATGACCAGCTAGGTTGTTCGGTTTCAGTACAATCTTGATAACCATACAGACGTTTCAGCTACAAATGCAGTGTTTCTTCCTTCATCTTTTCAAACGAGCCCTCCTTCTCTAGCAAGCCGTCATCTCTAAAAGACCCTCTCTCATTCAAGCCCCCTCAGAAACCTAGAAACTAATAGAGCTTTTTTGTTGCTGATGCTAGCAAATAATGTAACACCGATATTATCGTAGTTAGACATTTGCTTCATTGGATTTTTAGTGATTGTGATTGATGCATAGTCAATTGAGGTGGTTCGAATTCAAGAGAGCACAAAATATGTTAATATAATAGTTAAACATTTTCTAAGTGGTTATTCAGATGCTAACCATTAAAATTGCCGTCACTAGCTTCATAGATCGCTCAATTACTGCTGCTGTGTTATCAGAGAGTCTTCATGGGTCAAGAAAAACTATTCAGCTCTGCTCAGATAGAAAGGAAAAAACTGTAAAGCTAGGACAATATTTGGCTAGATTCACGTATCTCGTCATTATCTTACCCAGTATGCATTCTCGTCATTTCTATCCAGGAAGTGGGATAGAAAAATGAACATTAAGTCAATCTTTGCTGAGACCTGTTCTACATAGGCTTTTATAGTTTACTCAACTGGCAAATTCTGGCTACACTTAGGCCTTTCTAAACGTATTCAACATTTCCTAAAAATATCATAGGTTTCCTTTGCTTGGGTTGTTAATAAGATTTACAGCTGGCTAGGCAATTGAGATCTCTAATTTGGAGCAAATATGAGCAAATAATAACTAGCAGGGAAATATTGTTCATTGGCAGTATAATTTTGTTTGTGACAAATTGTTTCCATAACTATTTCTAATATTAGCTACAAACGTTAACCTTTAGGTTGTTTTTGTTCATGATTAGTGAAATAAAGATGGTCATTCGAAGGGTTATTTGATGACTCGGGCTTGTAAACCAACGAGTTAATTTGATGCATGAGAGGGCTTTCAGTAATAATTAGTCTAATCATTTATAAGGTATATTACTTTTATAAGATATTAGATGTTAACCTTAATAAAAAGTTGATTCTGGTTTCATAGTTTCGAGACATGATCATACAACTTAAGGGTAGTTCCACGTAGTTGACATCTTATAAAATTTTATCTTGCAGCTTTGGGATCAGCATAACTGTAACTGCATCGCAGAATTCAAGGAATGTAAAGATTTCATCTCTGATATGGTATGCGACAAAGAAGGACGAAACCTGCTATGTACTTGGTACGGAATTCAGTTTGAGTTGGCACTTAGGCCTAGCTCAAGATGCAATTTTTTCGAATTCCTACCCATGAATCTTGGTGAATTGATTTTTACATTCCTTTACTTTTTTCTCCTGCAGTGGGGATGGCACGCTGTCTGTTTTCAACGTGCGGGGAAAGAAACTTCGTAGTCAGTCAGACCAACTTGATGATGAGCTAATCTCGCTAGCAATTATGAAGGTACTGTTCCTTTTGTTTATTTTTCACGCAAAAATAACCATAAAAACGAAACATGAAGCGCAAATTTTCTGAAAAAATAGACATGAAAATATGCACAAAGATCTACTTGGTTAGTAGAAAGGCGTCTCTTTATAAAACACAGAGATATTCGAAATAAATGTGCATTTTTGGTGCAAAAACTGTTGGTTGGTGTTAAAACTTTTAGCTACTGCTTTAGAGTGAATATTCAAAGGATAACCAGACTAAAGAAAAATCCTTTAATAGTTCAGATTTCTGCCCTTATACTCTAGATATATGGATCGATCATTGCGTTTGCGAACTTGTTGATGTCAGCGGAGATTGTTCAGTGGCTTATTGTTACTTCAATGTCTGCACCCTGCGCTTCTTTTGTTCGCTCACTAATAGCTGCAGATATGTGCAGTGATGTGGAGGGGAGAGGGATTGACTCCCTTTACCAAAGCTTTCAACTTTATTATGCTTGAATGATTAATACCCTCTAGAGTGGAACAAAAGTGGTGTGCGGAGGAGGTGATGGTACGTTGAATATATACTCTTGGGGCAAGTGGGGTGACGTGAGTGATCGATTCCCTGGACATATGCTGTCTGTAGACTCTCTATGCAAAATGACGGAAGATATTGTGATAACAGGAGGCACAGATGGCAAAATAAGGTTCGTTTCTACACGCTTATATGATCCGTTTTTACCATTTTTATGATTAATACGCCATGAATTTGTGCACATTTTCAAATTGTGCACTGAAAAATTGTTGACTGATATCGAATCTTGTAAATTCAAGTGAGCTGTATCATTCATTGGCAGGTCAGTACACATTCAGCCAAATTACTTTATCTCTGAGATCGGAAAACATGGAAATCTGCCGATTGAAAGACTTCAGATATCACCAGATGGAGACATAGTGGCAAGCTGTTCACACGACAACGTAATAAAGTTCTGGGATATTTCTTGCCTTCATGAACACGAACCGATCACTGGTAAAGCAAAAACCAAGAAGCGAAAAAATGAGATATCTGCATCTCGTGCTAAAGATTTCTTTGCCGATTTATGAGGTAAATTTGGACAGCGATGTTCTAAGCAGGCTTGATCTGCCGTCCGTCCCTCCTCCCTATCTGAAGAAATGCCCAATTTCACTATTTCACACAAAATGTCCCTTTTTGTATCAAAGACAACCAGCGCGTTGGTGCAACAGTCCTCAGCCCCATTAGCAACAATGCTCCAGACGATCTTCAATATAGACATGCTTTGTAACGCCTTTATTAACTAGTTTTTATGTGTATAGTATTCAATTTGGTGGAATACTCCTTAAAGCTAATGGCGATTTTGTTTACCTTACTCGTATGTTGAGCTTTTTATGGTCCACGATAGAGTAAACATTTAGTGTCTTCTTGTTCCCTTTGCACGTTTGCCAATAGTACTTGTTATTCATAATTTTGAACTTCATCAACTTTTTCAATTACTATTCTTGGTAAACCTATCATGCTGTAGAATTTCAATAAAATATCTTCAAAATGAAACATCATGTATTATGACTTTTTACACAAAGTGTTCTCGCTGAACTCTCCAAAGGAACTTGAACGTTTATAAAATATCGATTGGCTGAAACAAAAACCACCAAACACATGTCATAATGGGGGCCAGAATGGTCCAAGAGTCTTCAATGCCATAAATGCTGTTGGGTATCAAGGAATAGTTATCAGAGTAAACGAGGGTCAGAGATAGAACTGCTGGATAAGAAACTAATGATAAGTAAGCTAGAAAGCATTTTGGCTTTCTGATAATCTTTCGAACAAGCGAATAGTAGTGACAGTAAAAGAAACTGAGAAAAAAATTTAATCAACCAACATGTGTAGACAGAAGTAGCTTGTAACCTCTCAGAACAATATGCTATAAAAGCTATTTAAACAATAGAATGAAGAGTTTAACTTTTGAAAACTAGAAAGAAGCATTGTATTCAGATTGTATTCGCATTGCAACTTGAATGTCTTGTCTTAACAATTTCATTTTTTAGTTTTGTATGGCCTGAGTTGGATAAACCCTGTTTTTCTAGGGTTGTGTATAACAGATTTTTGTCTCAATATCTTGAATAACTTTGAATTTTTGTGTTAAACAAATACAATGATATATTTAAATAATCGCAAATACACTTTCTAAAATTGACGCTTGAGTATAATACTATAATACGAACTGCCGCAAGGAACAGCACAGAACTTCTTTCGCTTTTAGCTTATTACTGATCCCTTCAAATCGAGTTTCTTCATTTTTGGCAACAAAGTTCCACTGTTTTTTTATAATCGGATCGCAGGCGCTACCCCTTTTTATTCAAGGTTTGGGGCTTGGTTTACGAAACATTTAAGGTCACAAGACTGGAACTGAAATGATTAAGATAGGAAGAAAATGTTATCAGCAATGAAAGCTGAAACCCGTGGCATTAATTTACAAAAACTTCCTTTCCCAGCCCAATCTGAACAACAGGAATATTTTTTAAACGTAATTTATCGCGGAAGTTTCCTTTTTTTGGCTTTTACGACCGGATTTGCATTAATCCTGGATTCAGCAAATAAGTCATCATTTAACTACTTTAGCAAATTGTATTTGGATGTGCTGTATAAATAATAGTAAATGTTAAATGTAGAATAGTTTATTTCTCAGTAGCTAATGCAAAGTAATGGCCTGCCTGAATGAAAACAGTTTCGTGGGGACTAAATAGATGCAACCAATAAAACTTTTACCTTTCAATATATAAACAATTTTTTCTTATATAGTTTTTATAAAGTTATTCCCAGTTAGACCAAGCGAGATTCATTTACCTGCTTTATTTATTTGTCTCAGGCTCACTGGGTCTGTATTTTGAATGACAATTTACCAGGTTTCACAAAAATGACAAAATGTAATCTAAATGTGTTGCGTATCATACTAAAATACGTGGAAACATTTCTAAAATAAAGATTACAAAACTACCTATGCTACTTCTCCCAATGCACCTGGGTATAACAGTAATTGCTCCGAACTGGAGATATAGTAAGCTTACTATTACTTTTACTACAACTTTCTTTTCTGATTCTGGAAAACCATAGCTCTTGCCTCTACATTCTGGAATATCTTCAAATTTTGAGCACTTTTTTCAAGCTCTATTTGTGTCCCATCAATGTGACAGAATGATACTTTGTACCATTTTTCTTGGGAATGACTCACTGAAATTACCTTTTTGTTCATAGTTTCGGTGGATTCATGAGTAGATTCATAGTGGTGGATTCATAGCTTCACGAGCTAAAATGCGAGTGAAGCTTGATGATACTCTTTTTTTATCGAAAAGAAAAACGTTGCTGAGTATCTTTGTCTCCATACCCGATACCCAACTTTCAATGCAATGACGTCATTTAGACGAAGCATAAAACCGAAGCCATACGTCATCGAAGGCCAGTAACTATTCCAATATCCTTCAAGATTTATCTTTTACGTCACTGTGACCCCACTCTTTCTTCCAATCAAATGTGAATTTTACGCCCGGGTTAATCCATTTTGTAAACTAGGCTCAATACATGCGGGAATTCTTTTTCATCATAGTAAAAACAAATACAAGACTCAAGTTGATCATTGTTGAGATGAAGGAAAATAACAGAACGTTATCGAGTTGCCTCCACACCCAACATTACAAATATTCCAAAACTTTGCATAATACACTATAAATACACAATACAGAACAACACAGCACAATACATTACAATACAATACAGTACAGTACAAATAAGGAAGAAGAATGGAGAAGTGCAAAGAAAGTGGGTTCATTATTAGGAGATATGGAAGATATCAGTTGAAGAAAGCATTTGGCCACAGCATCAATGAACAAGATCAATGCAATATATCTAAAGAAAGATAAAGTAAAGCTTGAGAAGAAATTCAAGATATATAGAGCATTAGTTAAATCAGTGCTGCTCTACAACTGTGGAACATGGGGAGTTTCATCAAATGTACAACAGAGATTGGGTGCATATCACCGCCTAAGCCCCCCCCCCCCCACTTTTTAGACCCCCCACTTTTCTCAACGCTTCGCGGTGCCATTATTTAGTGGCACCTTTTTCTGAAAAGTGCAGAATCATCAGTATCAGTATTTGAAATGTGTGCGGAATTATAGGTACCATTTGAAGAAACATGCAGAGTTATGGTTTCAGAAAATATTGCAAAATTATTAAGAGAGACTTTTTGCATTAAAATATTGATATCGGGTTAGAAATGAAAGTATGAAATATGTGTATATTTGAGATATAGGGGCAAAGGACATACAAACATTTTTGGATGATTTTGTTGTGTTTTAAAGATGTTATTTGCCTTGTGGAATTATGGGCGACATTTTTTCAGACATGGGCGGAATATTGAGTCCAAATTTTTAAACAGAATGGCAGGTCCCCGTCCAAAACGTCTCATTTTGAGGGGAAATGCCAGCTAGAATATGAATAGATCTATGTACGTGTGTATAAGCTGAGTCAAAGAACAGGAGTGGTCTTAAAATATAATCATAGTAAAGAGTGGGTGTATTCAGTCACAGGTGTTACTGCCTAAGAACGCAACGTTGCCAAGCAATTCAAGTTGACGCAAAAGGTATGCACAAACAAGCTGATAAAGCAGATGAATGGTGTGGAGGAAATATGCAAACGAGATACACAAAAGCGAGGCTGCACGAACAGCGCTGTTGCGGTATCAATGAGATCTGTATTGCTATAAATAAGATCTGATTCAGTGTACACTCCTTTTTTCATAAGAACATCTAGGCTCGATTCGCCAAAAGAAGCAACACAAAATTGCTCTTATTATAATGAAACATAGCCGATCCTATCAGCAAAATAACTGATGCTCCTAAAAATGTCCTGCTTAATTGATATTCGGTTGTATTAGAAACAGTATATAGTTTGTAATTGTTTAAAGATGGATTGTTTAAGTAACAATTTTTATAGCAACTAGAAGCTCAAAATATCCAGACAGCATCAATTGTCTTCAGAAATCATCTAGTTCTTGTAAAAAGTAATCTCTAAATGTTGGGGTGAAAAGTATTTGCATCCCCATTCACAATGAATTAAAAATTTGTTTTCTCCCTCACTCCATTCTTTGCTCTCTCCCTCAGTCAAGTCTTATTTCTGTCATCTCACCGAAGTCTCTTTGAAGCCACTTCCTGTATACTGGTCTACCACAAGTAACATTCTTAGCTTCTCTTAAAAAGTTAGCATCTCCATTTTCACTTTGAGATCGTAATCTAAAAAAGCAATGCTTTTACAAATTTTACCTTGATCTGCATGGCCAACTTGTTAAAGCTGACAAAAAGAGCATAGACTTAAGACAAATATTTTTCAAAAAGCTTGAAATTTTTTTCCTTGCCACACTTGGGATATCTTATAAACCTATTGTTTTCCTGGAAAAGCCTCGAGTCACCTCAAGGGACCCAGTTTAACCTGTTTCGACTTCATGCAGGTGCAAATAGTTTGGACGCGCTGGCAGTGCCTTTTAGCCACATTTTTGTTTCGAGCAAGATAGCTTCTGCAAGTTCTTTTCATTTGTCCTAAGCTGATGTTTGTTGTCATTTTCTTTGTTTTAACCGTTTTTTTGTAATTATACCTTGAACATTTTTATTGAATGGAATTGAAACATTTGCTTTTGGATGCGAATTTTCGCTTTCTGTAGTCATGTGCTTGTTTTACAGCTGTATTGGCCTAAATAACTTCCATCGTCAATGCTGCCAAGTCGGAAGATTTCCTTCCATCATTCAAATAAAAAATATAACAGCTAACGTTGTCAAGCAGCATGCGGATCACCACCATTTTCTCACGATGGGCTTGCCATTTTGGTTCAAATAAAGCTTTTTGTTTCTCTTTCATTCATGGAAAACTGTTTCATTGAGCATGGGAATCAACTTCTTAAGCATGCGATGGATTTTCCCTGCTTAGTTTCGTTTTAGCTTTCCTTATCGTACAAATCTATTCAAAGCAAATTCCTGCAAAGCTTGTTATGGTTTTAACTTCTTAGGACTCACATGATGCTCGTCTGTGAGAACATTCTTTAAATATTCTTTTCAATCATTGCAGTATCCTCAATCATTTTCAAATCAGTCGCCAGCTGTTCGCAAAAACATATGTTTAAAAGAAAATAACATGTATGTTAAACTCAAGGCCGTCAAAACCTATTTTGATATTGGAGAGGGGGCAAAATGTTGAAATAGTTGAGAGTTTAGTAAAGGCCACCAAAAACAATTTTCAAAATAGATGGTTTACTAGGGGTGGCCAAAAACTGCATCTAAAATAGATTTAGACTAGAGAAAAAACTGAGACAATATTTTCAAACTTTCTTTTATCACTATACCCCATAGATTCAAGTCCATTTTGACATGAAATAGGCAATGTTTTGTAACGCTTTAGAGTAAATTTTTTAATGCAACGAGTAATCAAATTTTTTATATTAAACAAAGAGCAAAGAAATAAAGAAGAGAAATAGATAAAACACGGTTTAACAAACAATCTCAAAAATGTCAACAGAAGAACTTTTTTAAAACTCAACGACTCTAAACTCTGTTATTTGGATGCTGAGTAAAAGTGATGTCCAAGATATATGGAATCCCTTGACCCTTCAGATCTATTGAAAAATCACAGAAGAATTGTTAGAATCAAAGATAGTTTCTGAAGTATAGGCATCTTGAAATCTGGTATGTTATTGCAATTTTTTTCGTGGCAAGAAAACAAGGAAAATCTTTTTGCAAATTTCCAAGCAAACCAGTCTCGCAAAGTTTGTGGATTCTACAAAAAAGGAGCCCTCATAAGGATGGACTGTGCCACAAAGAGTTTAAACATGAGCTACAAAATAAAGTTGCAAAGAATCCTGATTTTCAGACAAACATGTAGGTACTAATATTTACAAAACTTTTTAAGGGATTTGACCATGATTGACGACTAGGGGGTAAGGTTTCGTCCGGGACGATTTTTGCGGTCAAATCCCTTACAATTTTTTAAACTTCATTTCTCCGTAAATTCTAAAATAATGGTGTAAAACGAGGCCGTAAGTAGTATTGGTGCGTGAGATGCCATGGCAAGGCCACCATGCACCACAGAATAGCCACCAATAATGGCTTTACGCAATTAGTAGCCATGAACAATCAGTTACCAGGTTGTAATGTTTTAGGCCCTTATCCTTAAACAGGTGCTAACCACGTAATTTGAAATTTTTTTCATTACATGCTACGGTTGGTAGATATGTAAGCCAGGTGCCCGACAGGTCTTCGGCTTTCCTTTTCCCATCTTGCACAAAATCAAGGGCTCAAAAACTCAACTCCATTGTAAACCTGAAATAGTCTTCACAAATATAGCAACATGGAACAAGGGTGATGCTCTGAGTTGCAGAAGGCGTTGTAAATACATATTCCGTATCGGCAGTGGCGGCGCCAGCTATTACAGAGTGGGAGGGTAATGGGCGCGGCCAGTGGGACCACGCCCCTTTTGCCTCTTTTCAATGATTTATACCAAGTTAACTTTCCTTAGGAAATTTGATCTACTCCTACCCACCGTTTCTTAATACATTTTTATAGAAGAAATATGTAGACCATATTTTCAGAAAAGTAGGGGGGGGGGTATTTAATGAGCAGGAGAACGAATGGGTTAAAGAGTTAGTTTTACAGTACATGGTTTTTGGATTAATTTATGAATAAATGCAGGAGCGGATTTAAGCAACAATGATTGGGGGGGTGTTAGACACTAATTTTTTGGGGCCACACCCTTCAGGTGACTGGTAAATGATGGAAATGTCCATTTTTTAAATTTGGTTTTCAATTTTAAGGTAAAGACGACGAAAAACAGTGGCATAGCTAGGGTTGAAAGATTGATGGGGCAAAGAGGAGAAAATATTTGCTGAGCAGACCCCCAAGATTTTGGGAAAACACCCGTCTTGTAAATGCGTTTGGAAAAGCTATGGCATTTTACGTGGCAATTTCCCTTTTGACAATGTCATATGTAGCGTTTTATGGCTGACCATATTTCACAACTGTCTATTTCCTTCACCATTCCACTAACGTCTATGTCCTGAATTGTGTAAGGCGAGGAAGCACTACGTGTAAAAAGTGATTTTCCAAAGTTGTTATCAAATATCTAAAAATATTATATTATCAACCAAATCCGTTCCCCTTGGAGCAAAATCCACGAGAATCCAGTTTTTTTTAAGGATTGGATCGCTTTAATAGCATTTTAGTTTCTATTTTATCGGGAATGTCAAGAACGTGAAGGACTTTTCTATACAAACCCCAAAACGAGGGGAAAGTTTTGAAAAATTCTGTGCAGATATTGAGGAGGGTCTCTTGCGAGCAAATCGAGCAAAATTTTTTTGCGACGACGCCCTTGAAATTAGCTTAAAATACAGTTCAGAATATTCATCCCACCCCCTCCCCGCTACGTTACTGATAAGAAGATAAATGCTGCTAAGAAAAAAATAAAGTGAAATCTTGGCGTTATTTTGCAACTACGGACTACCAACAAATGATTTTTACCGAATGAAACAATGTTTACCGACAGACACAGAAATATTAGGGGGAGGGGGGTGTTGCACCCCCTACACCCCGCGTTAAATCCGTCCCTGAATAAATGCGTAACGTTTATACCAATTGGGTTGTAGAGATTATTGAAATGATGCTCTTACTTCGGCTTCATAAGTTTTTCAATGGGAGGATATTAATCTAATTTTATTTCCATTTCATTCATTCATTTCGTGTATATTCTCGGCCTTACAATTCAAGTTCATACTAAGAAATGATGCCAAATAAGTGCTTCTAATAAATATTTAAGATCCAAGATCGTCAGTACAAAGCACATCAATATAAAATGAAAAGAGACGTATATGCCACAAAAATATAATATTGTTGTTTGGAGAATAATCAGTACACTGTTGCGACATCCAAATTAATATTCAGAGCAACAAATCAAAAGTATTGTAAACTAAACATTCTACTGCTACAAGGCGTCAAACTTTAGATGTGGGTCATTAAAATGTTGCCCAAGAGCAGTAAGTAGTGATAGCCAACCACAGTCACTCTGCATTTGTCGTAGGAAGTGGCTTGTCGTTCTCACGTGAATGGCGAGGGGATTAAATATTAATGGCCTAATTAGGGTGGATCAATGAAATACATGAAATCATCAATGGAATTTTCTATTGCCTGAATGAATTGGAGAAAGTTATAAATGACTCATACTAACAATCGATATGGTTATTCATTCCGAGGAAAGACAGGTGTAGAAACGATACTTGTTTTAGCCTAGAATATATCCTGTTTTTCGGGGCAGCAGGTTATTTCAGGCTTTAAATTGGCCGGCATTTCAAAAATTTCACTGAATGACTTATTATAGATTTATTTTTATCCAATGCCCTAATATCAGATTAAAACAATGAATTCTAGATAAAAATTCAGTATCTTTTAATAAATAAGAATTCTGTGTTTTTTAAAGAAATAACCTCTGCTCGAAAACGGAGAATTTTTGCCAAATAAGCTATTTTAAAAAAGCACGACACAAGGAATTTTGAAATCCCAGTGACTGACGAAAAATTGCTAGAGGTATCCCATTCCTAACAAAGCTTTTTGTCGAATTCTTATGACATTGAACCACTGGAAAAGCGCGAGTGTACTAAGGGAAACTCAGGAGACTTTAAATCCTCAATAATTGATGAAATGGCCTATTTTTTTCTGCATATTGTCTGTTTAATTCTGGTCGCCTTGCATTTTTATTGTGAACTTAAAATCAGTGCTTGCAATAAATACCTACAGTGCAAAGACAAATCCTAGGTCACATTTTCTAAACAACATTCGGCTATTGGTAAAAAGTTTTAGGTTTTTTATCCGTACAAGCTGCTGAAATTGCTCATCTTCCCGCAGCCAGTTTCAAGACCTTTCCAAATAGCAAAAATGCTTCACCGAGTAAATTTTCGGATTTATTCTTTCTCGTTTTACTTTCCTTTAAATAGTTATGTTTTTTACAAAGTTCTGAGCACTTTCTGACACTTTTCGACGGTTTCAGACAGCGGTAAAAAAGATTTCTAAAACGAATGGAATATGTGGATAAAATGATCATAAAATAATCTTTTTAGAAATTCCCGTTTCAGGAAGTTTATGATGGGTATTCGGTGTTATGATGGGTACAATAAATATCTTAATTTGTAATCAATAACGACTTTTTGCTGTCCATCACACAAACTTTCGCTAACAAATTTCCTGTTAAAAGTTTCCTCCTAGAAACCGTTAATCACTTCCATACACGTCAATGGATTTTCCATTGAGGTTGGGTCACGTGACGTAAATACCTGCCAAGTGTAGTACAAATCCAAGCGCGCAGCGAAGTGACGACAGAAAAAACATTGAAGAAGTCAGAGGAAGGAAGGCACAGGCGGTGATCCTATGGTTGTTCAACGCTGAGGGTTATAAACAGCGAAGTTTTCTTATTGTCTGCAACTCGGTATCGATTAGATACGGTCTACGAATTTCTCCGTCAGTCGAGACGGGTTGTGGCAAAACGTGGTTGCAAGGTTGGCGGCTGTATCCACAACACTCTTTCACCGACCTGTCGTGTTTGCATTTTGTCGGAAAAGAAAAACTCTCGATCATTCAATCTTCATTAACGACTTTGAGCATTTTTTGTTAAGCTTTGCTTATTTTTGGTGAGCTGCTTCAAAGGATTCACAAACTAAAGTAATGGCGAAATCAGAAGGTATGAAAATTAACTTTTATTTTCGTTCTGTTGTTACGAGAATTTTTGGCCTAACAGCAGGTAGTAATGAAATCTTCGTGAAACAAAAATGTTTTTCTTATAATTTATCAAAACTCGAAAGACTGTGATGTTAGATAGACCCCACGTATTTGTATCTGGATAGAAATCATCGATCCAGGTCACACCTCTTTGCTGCTGAATACAAGCTTTTTGCCCTAAAACACTTAGTTTGAGTATAGGTAGTGTATAACAGAAAATAAGCGTCTGTTTTGATAAATTTGAGCTCTGAAAACGTCTAAAAGTGTATCTCAGTTTTCAGATATGTGAGTGTTAATCATGCCAGAAATGTCATCAGGCGTGTTACCGACTTGTATTCTATGAGAATATGCAATGTTTTTGTTTTACAGTCACTGTCAGGCTTAGGGATGATGATATTGAGCTGGAAGTAACTTCAGCCAATTCAAGGAGAGCTCTTACAGACTTGGATAAAAAAGCAGAAAGCCCCGAAAATGTCGAAAAAAGGGATGCGTGGGGAAACAAGGCTGAATTCATGTTGGCCACGATAGGCCTTGCTGTTGGTCTCGGAAATATATGGAGGTTTCCTTACCTTTGCCAGAAAAATGGAGGAGGTTAGTTTTTTAAATTTCGACTGTTTTCTTCATTTTTCATGCGTGAAAACCCTGGAGCATGTGGCTTTTCCCGCGCTTGGATATCAATTAATCATTGTTTTAAAAACAAATGCGCCAAAATGTGCCACAATACAGGGATTGTTTGGAGAGCAACGTGAGGAAGTTTCTCAATTAGATGGTCTGAAACTTCCTCCTTTATAATAACATTCCCACCGATCCTTGAAATCGCGATCTTTAGAAAAAACAAATAAGCTCTTTGGTCTTGTCTTCTTTCTGTTATTGAAAAATTTTTCAATTGGAAAGTAATAATGTAAATAAATTGATTTTTTAATTTAAAACACGTGTCCCTTTCCATTTACAGGAGCTTTCCTTGTTCCGTTTTTCATTTTCATGGTGATTGAAGGCCTTCCACTCTTCTTTATTGAACTTGGTATGGGACAGCGATTTCGCAAAGTTGCCTTGACAGCATGGCATGACATTCATCCATCCTTATCAGGCATTGGAGTTGGCTGCATTGTAGTGTCCTTCATGTTGTGTATTTATTACATCATTGTTATAACATGGTGTTCCTATTACTTCTTCATATCATTTACAAAAAAACTTCCTTGGCAAAAGGATATTTGTCCTCGCTACAATGAATATAAGACTTTAAAAGACGTGTTAGCCTCCAATGTGACACAAATTGGAAACTTCAGCCGTGCATTATACAACAATGAAACTTTGGCATTGAAAAAACAGATCAAAGACTTCCCTGATTGCTGTATTCAAGATACTCCACAGTGGTACTGGTACAATAAAGCATTGCAGGTTTCATCAGGGTTTGAAGATGTTGGTTCTGGAATGGTAGGCCATCTGGTTGGTTGTCTTGTTTTTGCTTGGGTTGCTGTGTTCTTCTGCATCATGAAAGGAGTCAAAACGAGTGGAAAGGTAACTTATCAATCCAAATTATATCGTCTATAAAATCCATTTACAAGAGAAATTCAGAAAGAGCTAAAAGCCTGTCAGTTATTTAAAAATGTTTGAAAGTTTCTCAGATATGTTTTTGAGGACTCTTTCAGATTCCTGTCTCCTTGCTATGATATATAATTTTCTTTCACAAATGGTAATTATATGATTCCATTGTTCTAAGGCAAGTGTTTTGTTTCACCTAGAAAAATAGAAAACAGGTAGCTTCTTTCATACTGAAAGAATTTTATTGACTGAATAAATTAAATTCAAGTTATGTGGAAGAGTTGTAAAAATAGCTTTGCCAGCCTATTGTTAGCATGTTCTGCCACCAGTGTTATGATTAATACTTTTGTTATATATAAGCCTTTTGAAAGAAAGAATTTCAGCTTGACATCTTGGATTAGTCCAGAGTTTTCCTGTTTCTAAGCAAGTGGATTGTACTTGAATGAGCATGTGTGATGCTCCAAAGCATGTGATCTTCAAACTGCCTTTGGAAAGTAGTGTTTATCCTCTCATATGAGAGACATCTGATAATCCTATTTCATCTTTGATGCAAGAATTTATGCATCTTGACCTTTCTGTGGCTTTTTGCACAGCCACAGCACAAGAGTTTTCTCACCGTCTTAAGTCATAATTTATTTATTTGAAATTTACTTGTTTATGGACAAGTAATTCAAAACATCTTTCCTCTTTTTTCAGTTTAAATTAATAATTAGATGACTAACTCCATTCTAAATGTGATAATTGCATCCATATATCTCAGTAACTAAATATAATTATATGTTTCAAGTATGGCATGAATCTCTAGGCTTACTATGTTAATTCCCTTTTTTACCTATGTTGGGCTAATTGATTTGTTCAGAACAAGCCATTCAGCTGTTTTTGTATATAAACAATGTGCTAGCTGTTGTGTTTCTGAATAAAATACCATCTAGAACAGGTGCTCCTGGAAATGTTTAAGCATAATTAAACTCCTTCAATTCTACTTTCTCTCCCCATTTGTATAATAATTATTATTTTGAGAATAAGAAAATGGAATTGAACTTATATAGACAACTTTTTTTTTGGAAGTACAAACTATTACTTTGATTCTTGATTTGTGATGCTAAATTATGTACTACCCTATATAAATATTTGTTGTAAATACAATGTTAAGAAAATTATTTGGAAAAATAGGACAATATTTTCAGATTTTTTAACTCTTTTTTCATCATCTCTCTTTCAAAATTTCATTAATTAGATTAGAATAAGTTTATATGCTCAAAAAGTCTAACATAATTGCTTGCCTTGTCTGGTACATTATGTATTTTTTTATCTTTTATTTTTAAAAATAATTAAAGTGTTTTCTTTTTTATTTGCTTTTATAGGTTGTTTACTTCACTGCAGTATTTCCATACCTTGTGTTGTTCATCATGTTCTTCAGAGGTGTTACTCTTCCTGGTGCACTCCATGGTATCAAAGTGTTTTTTACACCAGACGTAAGTTTAATCAAGAATCTCTTATTTGCTAAAACGTGTCACTAGTATTTGATGATTTAACCTTTTCGTGACCTTAATTTAATTGTATGACATCATGTATGACATATGGGTATCATGAAAACAGCAACCATTTACAATATTTTTTTCCAGAATATTGAATCATTTGTATTTAGTTTGTCCTTATTTTTACTGTTTATGCCAATTAATGTTATGTCTTGATGCTGGAAGGTCATTTTCAAAAATAAGTATAATTGAATAAGTTTCTGTCTCTTTTGCAACGATTATCACATCTCTTCTTATCGTTCATCTGCTTCCCATTTGGTTTTTTAATCAATAGCATTCGGATCCATGTTTTTTGTGATATCAACTCCAGTTCATTTTTCTGCCATTATCTTTTTTCAGTGGTCAAGACTTCTTGAAGCACAGATTTGGATGGATGCAGCTACCCAGATCTTCTTTTCTCTGAGTCTTGGTTTTGGTGCTTTGATTGCATTTGCAAGTTACAACCCTGTGCACAATAACATGATGAGAGATGCCTATATTGTTGTCATCAGCGACTGTCTGACCGCTGTTTTGGGGGGTGTAGTCATCTTCTCCATTCTTGGCCATAGGCACTATCTCACAGGAATACCTGTTGAAAAGGTAACATGAACAAACGATACTAGATGATGTGTATCTAATCTAGATTACAAGCTTTACATCAAGAATGCTACCCAATACCGGCTCTTCATTATGTATAGTTGTTTTTTTAAAGTATATATATTCTCCTTTTTGCTCTAAGTGTTTGTCCCATGGCTGTGCAAAGCCTTGCTATTTCTGCTATATTCAAAATGGCAACACCTATAAAGACCCAGAAGCTTTTCTAGTTCCAAGTTTACAAAAACCTGTACAACTTAGCCATATATACAATTAGCTTGTCATTAAAGCTGCAGAAATGCATGATGTGTTGCAAGGTATCTTGATGTCACATTTCTATGTTTTTCAGGTTGGCTCTGGCCCTGGGCTTGCTTTTGTGACAATTTCAGATGCAATATTGCTCATGGATGTGTCACCATTGTGGGCCATACTCTTCTTTTTTATGCTTATATTACTTGGAATTGATTCAGAATTTGGCACACTTGAAGCTGCAGTGGCACCCTTCTTTGAGATGAAAATTGTCAAGATGAAGAAACCTTTGTTTATTGGTATGTAATCATACTTTGAAAAAAAATAATTCCTCTTGCTACCTGAAATTTTCATCACAAGGACAGAAAAATGAGTTTCAGCTTAAGACACTTTTAGCTTTTGAAGATCAAATTATCAAACTACAAGCATAGCAATTAGTGTTCTAGCTTCCACCATTTATGGATGAAAGCTAAAAAGACACAGAAACTTTAGATATGACTATTTCATAAAAACATTAGAATTACTATTGGTGTCTTCTTGTAGGTATCTGCATCACTGCCATGTTCTTTGTTGGTTTGTCGATGGTGACTGGCCCTGGCTATTACATTTTTCAAATTTTTGATGAGTATTCTGTTACAATACCATTGCTGGTGATCACATTATGTCAGGCACTTGCTATTGGCTGGATTTATGGTGCAGACAAGTGAGTCTTTTTTTAATTTTTTTTCTTCTTGTTTTACCAAATGCATCTTATCAGGTTCTCCTATACAATTTTTCTCTCAACTTGATCTCTTGTTCTGAAGAAATGTCATCAGTCTTGTTGTAATGGAAAATTTTTGAATCAGGCTTCATACCTGCAACTTTTGCTGTGATGTTGTGAGGCCCAGTCTTTTCAAAATGTAACTTTCTCAGTAGGTTCTTGAACAAGCTGGGTATATAAGCTGGTTTAAATGGTTACTTTTGTTCCTATGGGATCATGCAGCCACTTGTCAGATCTATGTCTGCTGCTGCTATATCCAGATGAGCTGTCTGATCACACTAGACATATAAAATAGAAGTGTGTTGTCTAGGAAAGCCAGTCCGCTTTTTATGACAGGCATCATTGCTAATTGCTAGACAGGGGTTTGTGGGGAGAATCCCACATTTTTCAGGAAGATATATTGTAAATGATTGATAACTAAATGTTTTTGGTTACATTATTTTGGAGCATTCAGTAGAATCTTTATCCATTGATTATATGTTGTTTCCAATATTGCAGTTTCTATTAAAGTATGTGGAGAACACTAAGTCTGGGAAGGGTCTGACTGGTGTATGATTTTTGATCAATTACTTCATACATTTATGCATAAAATAAAAGTGCTGAGTCTGCATAAATGGTGATGATAATAGAAATGGAGTAAGCATGACTCGGGTGAATGGAGGTCTAAGCAAAAGTAATGGGAATGTCCTGTGATATGCAATATTAGTCATGCTATCACGGATATGGTATTATCAATGGATGTCAAAGAAAGTGAGGGGAAGACCGCGTTAATTACAAAGTTTAAGGCCACCCACTTAAATCATACAATTTACCGATTGCGGGATGTTCAATCCTAAAGACAATGATATTGTAGAAAGGTCATTTCAAGCCTGTCAAAGTGCTGTCTCACGATGACCAAGTCTTAGTCAACAATTTTTTTTTATACGTAAAGAAATTAAGATTAAGCCAGGAGTTAAGAAGTTTGACAGCGGTATCTTGCTAGTGATTGTCTGAACATGCTTCAAACAGGAAGCATGCTTCCAAAGTTTTTATGACCAAATGTTCTTATGCCGCTGTGATCATTTTGAGCCAGTACTCCGCTCACATCGTGACATAATGACAATACTGCTATAGATTTCATGACTATGCTCATCAATTCAAGATTTAGCCAACCTCAGTTTTAACCCCAAGGCTCTAGGCTCTATTCGATGCCAAAAGAATTTATCTCTCGAAACTTTGGCTCAATAATTGTTTACAGAAATTTTTCTTCTAGTCCTTTGAGCCTTTACAGAATGTGTGTCTTTACAGAAAGGTTATAAGACGTTTTGACAGCCATTCCATTCTATATAAATTTTAAGCCTTTTTGCTCGTGTCTGGGTTATTCTCCTAAATGCTGGTAGGCACGGAATAAATATATTGCGACATGCCACATAGGAGAGGAATTTTCTCTCTTTCTTCAAATGCACGTAAAACCAAATGAGATTATGTTTGCCATTCATTAAAAATTTATTCAAAACAAAAGATGAAAGGTTTTTTATTTCGGGAGTCTATAATAAATACGGTTTTCAGCCAGCTTTGCGTCATTTGCAAAAAAAGACAAAGGGTTGCGTCCTCTATAGACTAGTAGCTTATGCAAAGAAGGTATTAAGGAGATAATAGAGAAGAGAGGTGCAGAGGACAACAGAAATAGACGAAAGAAAGCCTGGTTTCTCTCCTAGTGTTTTGCCTCCTCCACAACCCTATACTTATTCCGTGCTTGATACAATAACTGCAAACTGTCGAACGATATTATACGATAGACTATGTATCAAGATAAAAACACAAGGTTGCATTAAATGGACTGGGAATGGGAATAAGTGAGCGTTCACAGTTGAAACCGGTGACCAGTCTGCATAAGTTTGTAAATTAGCAAATAAGGTCAAACAATTTTAATGTGAATATGTGCCTTTTTCTGCTTTGAAATACTCCAAATAATTATAGATGATTTATTAATAATGATAGAAGGGGTAAAAATGCTGTGGGGCAAGGACGGACACTTGGTTTAATATTGGGGGAAGCCTATTGTTTTGATAAGATGATGTCACATTTTCCCATTGTTTTAGAACAAAAAACCCTCGCCCCCCCCCCCCCCCCTCCGTCACTGCAGTGAAGTCAAATGTTACCCAAATGAATAAGAAACGCAGTGGACTAACTGAAAGTAAAGAATCCTTAAATTGAGCGTATCTAACACCCATCTAACCATTTGTTTTGGGAAATTGCTTTATTCAGGATGATGTACGGCCTACAGCTTCAAATTATCAGTTTGAAATTACATGCCAACAGCATTTGAACATATTTCTTATTAACGCTCGTTTGTAGTTTCTGTATGATTGATATCCATTTCTTGCTATTGCTATTTGTTACTCTGATATCTTTTTGCAGATTTGCTGATGACATCGAATTCATGACTGGCAAACGCCCATGGACCTTCTGGATGTTCTGCTGGAAGTACCTCTCGCCGTTGGCTTTGATTGTCATTTTGATATGGACAATCGTGGAACAAGTATCAAAGAAACCATCTTATTCGGCCTACGTGGGCTGTAAACAGGTGAGACGCGTTCTTGTTTTCTCTTAGGGAGCTCTGGAAAACACAACATGTATCAGAACATTACTTTCAGAACTATCAAAACTTTGGAACCGAATTAGAATTGAGTTGCTGTTATCCGTAACATTATAATTTTCATCACAGAGGGGCGTAAGGGAAGGTGTTCTTTAAATAATCACCCAGAAGATACATTTTATTTTCATCATAGACCATCGATTTTCCCTGTTCCTTTCCATTTTTTGATAGAAGAAACTGCTCAGCATATTTTTATCGTTGTGCGATATGTTTACAAATTTAGTCGTAGACGCAGACTGTCTTTGATTCATGCTTACCAGAATTCATGCTTGTCCAGTATTTATATTTCTAAAAAGCAAGTACCTTTTTAGGACCCAGCTGACAGGTCCCGGCATCCTGGCTCAGATGACTGGGTTGCGAAATTCCCTTACCCCATTTGGGCACAGTGCCTTGCTGTCGTTCTTGTATGTGCCAGCTGCCTGCCTATTCCCTATTACGCCATCAAATACTGGCCTAGCAACTTCAAGCAAGGATTCAAGGCCCGCTTCTGCAGTGGCATTGCAAACTACATGCCGGATCCATCATCCTGGAAGAAACGACATAACCACAAAGATATGATGTACGACCCTGCTTTGCCTTCCGATCCAGAGGCCATATAAACGTCACTCAATGCAAAAGTTAAATTTAAAATTTATTTATATATATTTATGTCGCCAAAGCGCTAGGAATTTTGTCACTGGGAAATACTTTCTTTGATTCAGAGGACCTTGCT
Source organism: Rhopilema esculentum (assembly GCF_013076305.1). The sequence continues at coordinate 5,717,246 of NW_027019365.1, read as the reverse complement.
AAGGCCATCTTTGGTTTGGAATTTCAATACCTCGTGTTTTCTAGTCTCTTGATTTTGCACTAATGTTATAAAGCTTTTTGATTTGAGCGCTTTTTTGGATCATCTTATGATTGTATAAAAATTTGCGCATAAAAATACTACACTTTGGAAGAAAAAATGTATGCAAAATGATATTTGTCCTCTGCTTCATGGAATTGATTCCCATTCAGTTCAAATGCATTATCCCATTTAGCTAACCTTTAAATTTTCGTTGTTTTCGTTTTGCAGCAGGCCTGCAGCCCGTTTAAATGTTTCTTTGCGTCCTTAATTTAATATTTAATTCTTTAACTTTATTCAAATTGTTGTTGCTGTTCCTTGTGAGCGTTACCAAACGTACGATATATTTTACTTCTTCCCCATATCAAAGTTTGGCTCTGCCCAAATAATTTGGTTGTTAGGCTTATGCCCTGGTTTTTCTTGGACGCTGCACAGCTTTGTAGATAATGGATTTGTTAGAATTACATTGTTGTCTTACTCTAAATGTATTGTCAAACCCAGGACTAAAACAAGAGTTTGGATATAAGTGCTGGTTTTCTCAGTTCTGGATCGCTGTTTTCGGTTTGCAAGGGTCCTATTTGAAAGAGATTTGGAAGTTTGTTGACATGCAAGTAATACCTAGATGCCCGTTAATTTGATCAGAAGTACACGTTTTCAAAACCGTATTCATTTGTGACGAAAATACTAGGTTCTAACACGCGAAGTCTATAGAAAGTTCGTCTTGAGATTAATGTTGAATTTATGCAAGATAAAGCCGTTTGATGTAACGAATGCAAAATCACTTTGCTATTTTAAGGAACAGCAACAGCACCATAAACTTAACTTATCGTTATGGGGCTCATCCCTAGAAAACTTTGTTAGTTGCAATTTGAATGCCTAACTTTATTGTCGCAAAATTAGTGTTGAAAGTACCATTGTGTGAGTTTACTGTAAATAAATTATAGTTTTGACTTTGATGCTTTCTTGTTCTTAGATATTGTTTATGAACAAACCAGTTGCTAGCGTCAAGCTGGTTTTTCAAATCATAGTTTATAGTAAATTGTAAATATTTGTATATAGTTGCTTTATATGTTTTTCAGAAATAGACTGTGATGACTTTACTGAAGTAAGAAGGAACACCTAAGTGTTTTCAGTGGGACGTCTTTTAGAGAACGCTGAAGCTACTTCCAGCTCATAGGTTTGATCCATTGGCCTCAAACCAACCTGGCAAGATCTTTTTGAAATGGAAATTTTAGTATCCCTTTTCCCTGATCTTGCACCCTTAGCTCGTGCCAATTTCTAAGAACTGTGACGTTACTGTACGTGAGTTGTACTGCAGAATGTACATCCAAGCTTGCATTTCATCTCCAACATTACTTCAGAAAGAAGTCTTTAACCTTGACTGTATTAGCTTAGTCTTAATACTATTGGCTTAAATTTTTTTTCTATGTTTTCCCTGTTTCGTATAAGAGTGACCAGTGTACTAATAAATGTAACTCAGATCGCTGCCCTGAAAATGTCTCACCATCAATCAATCAATCTCCTCTCCCTCTCTCCTTTATCACAAATGCGTTGTCCAGTTGTAATTTGCTCGTTGCGCCCCTCCCTAAAACCTCTCAACTCCATGTATGCCGGCCCCTGGATCTCCTGATTTAGCAAAGAACAGAAAATAACAAGGAGGATACTTGTCAAGGGTACAACTTCCTTTTAGGTTTATTTTGCCATCCTCTATTTATTGCTTTTGCTTCTTCATTGTAAGTATATTTTTAGGCCATTTGAAGTTATTGAAGGATTTTAGCTATTTATTAGAAAGTGTGCTAAATCTCTGTCTACAGCAACAAACTTGTGTTACTTGCAATGTAAACTTGATCCATTAAGATATTTGTCTGTGGTTGTAAATAAATTTGTATAAATGTAATTTTGATTTGAATTTGTAGAATCTCTTTTTCATCTCTTACACCAAAATTAGTTAATGTCTGGTGGCCGATCAATGAAAAAGTTTTGTTTTTTTTATTCAAAGATATTTGTATATTTTGATGACTCTAAGAATTACATGTAAATTGCAAACTGACCTAATTGCAAGCAAAGAATATAAGCTACGAAAGTATCTGCTTATACAGTTAAAAATTATGATGCTGAACCAAAAATTATAATTAGTTGCAAAATTACATTAAAATATTTCTTTCTATAAACACGAGTAATTCGTAGACAGTGAAGCTCGTTAAGTAAAGCTACGGAACCCGACTTCATAGAGCTAATTTTGTTAATGAACCTAGAGAGGATGCCAGGTTTCTAGCTCTATCCAGGATATTCTGAAGAGTTGTTCTTGAGTAAAAGAAAATTTCCTGATCTGTTTTGTTTTATGTTACGATATTTCTAGATTCAAATCCATCGAACGCAGATTCCGTTAATTTATGGCGGTGCCGGAGCATATATAGGCATGAAACAGGGAGCCAGCAAACCTAATGATAAAGCTGATTGCTCTCGAAATGAGCTGCTTGCAGTGGCATGGTCAAAGGGGGGGGGGAGTGCGGGGCTCAAGTTATCTTTAAAGGAAAATAATTTATCATAATTACCAATATATGGGAGTTATACAAGTGGAAGGGATATCTATCGATGCACCCTGCAGGATTACCATCGTAAGCATACAAGCAAATAGTTACACAGGCTCGAAAAGGACAGGGACAATGAGCCTCAAAACAGAATATTTTGCTAAAATTGTTTAATTTTGCAATCGTCTGAAGTGGCTTAGCTCACATTAGCAACAAAAAATTTCGTCAGGTAAATTTTTGGTGGATAAACTTGGTCGAAAAAAATTTCGGACAACTTTTCAGGAATTTCGTCGTGACGAAATTTCGTCGTGGATAATTAACACAGAGATCGCAACATACATGTATTACGAAAATCCTAAAAGGCAAAACCATACAGGTTACTTTACATTCAATCCCATAAGTATTGTCTTCGTTGAGACTTGGGGGCTTGAGCAACCGTTTGGAATTTGGCTCAACCCTTAGGCAGCTTTTTTACACAGAACAGCATGTCATGAAAACCAAATTAAACGGTACATTTACTCAATTTATGCAAAAGAGATGTTTCTGGCATTCAAAGAGTCTCTTCTTTATATCTTTATGTTATGAAAAATTATTAACAAAGTATAATTAAAAGTATAAGTTTGAATGTAAGTATAGGATTCGGAAAGCTTAAGACCATCTCTAACAGGAAAAGTTGGTCTGGAAAAATTTTGCTTTCTGTTGTAGAGTTTAAAATTTGGGTTGAAAAGTGCAAATATCCTAAACGAATGAAAGTAATAGTACAATTGAGTATAAAAAGACGGAGGTGGAATCTTTGAAACTGGCGACAAAAGACATTTAGGACAGTAGTGTAGCCAGGGTGGTAAGATTGCAGGGGGCAAGGGAAGTTGGGCAAGGGAAAATAGTGGCCCACGCCCTTTTGAAAGCCAAAAAACGCCATTTTTCAAAGTGTTTTTCCCCATTGGGGGGGGGCGGCACTGAGTTAGAATTTTTTCCACGAACGATGGTGAAAACGTATGTTATGCAATTAGTTTTATGTTTTATTTAGTTTTGTGTTATTCAGTTGCCTGTTCTTTTGATGTTGTTGATAGTTCCGTTGTTTGTCAACTTGCCATCAACATTCCGTGTTATTGTATCATTCAATCGCCACTATTGTTGTCATCAGTCCTTTGTTGTTTGAAGTAATTATTTTGTTATCATAATTAAGGTGTGTTGTCATGTGATTTTTATGCTGTGCCCTTGTTTGTGAATTCAGTCGTTATGTAAAGCCGTGAAGTCAAGTCGTGTCGTATCGTTCAGTTGAAGTCGCTTATAGTTGCGTTTTAAAGTTGCCGTTACATGAAAGTCGTAACCGCCTTCGTTTGGATATCGAATAGAAATTTTGTACATTTTTTGCTGTCCTTCTTTCGTCTACGTTTATCTGTAAAACCTTATAGTTTTACACGTAGTTAGTTCAAAGACTGACAATGATGATGATAATGATGATGGTGCCTACAATAAGGATATTTATGAAGATGATATAAATTAGGAAAACGACGAAATTGACATTGAGCTGATTAAAAGGATCCATAAATTTGATTCCTGACCTCATGTAATCGTTTTTTCTATGCGAATGCTCCAAAATCTTAGATGACAAAAAATTTCGTCGTGACCAAATTTTGTCTCATTTTGAATTTAGTTGAAGAAAATTTCATCAAAATATTTGTCCTGTGCCCTAAACCGATTTTCTTCAGGTTTGATCTTTTTAGTCGAAATCATCCCCTGCCCCTCCCACTTTGGGTCTCCATCGTTATCTGCTCCATGGAGCGGTAGCATGGAATATGCGGAGGCGGAGGAGCCAGTTTGCCCAGTCTGATCTGGACGAACAAGATGGCTTCACGTCTCGTGTGTATCGTCACTGGGGGTGCCTCAGGTTTAGGCAGAGCCACTGCTGAACTACTTGCTCGTCGAGGTGGTAAGGTCCTCATTGCAGACTTGCCAAAGAGCGATGGGGATAACGTTGCCAAAGAAATTGGAGAAAATTGCCAGTTTCAGGCTACTGATGTGAGTATCGATAGGTCTTTCTCATGAACTTTGTTCACCAAACACTGTATGCGGCTATGCTAAAGCAAAATAGAAGTGGCTGCCTTACGCCGAAAGCCTTCAGAGAACGCCTCTGCCCAAAACAGTGACATCAACCCGCACCGAAGATCTTTGGTTGCGCCTTATAGCACCACACTGGCCTTTCTGCCCTTTTGCCCTCCAGCCAGTCTGCATAGAGTGCACACACAATCTTTTTTCAGAGGTTTGTCTAATGCGCACCCAAATGTATGGCTGCAAACACATTTTTCTGGGCACTGCAAAATTTCAAAGGATCAATCTTTTTGAAACATTGGAAAACCTTGCTTTCCTATCTTACCCTCAACAACATATTCTTTGAAGAATTGAAATAAATTTCTACGCTGTATGGGCTATCAGAAAGTTTGTTTTTTTATAAAATGATGATATGTTCACCTAAATAAGCAGCATCAGAACCATCTGATTGTCACAAGTTGAAAAAGTTGCTTTCAAAATGATGTTGGTAATTACATCAGCAATATGGTCATTGTTAGAGCAATAGATTGATGAATAGATTTGTCATATATTTGCAGTGATTCTCAACTTTTAGCGTCTATATCAGGAAAACGAGTAAAAATTTTGCAAAAACAATTTCACCGTACCTTTGAACTTTTGACTGACTACCAATTTATACAAAAATCTCAGAATTTTTTTGGGTTGGAGTGACCCTTCAACCAAGTCAGAAATCATGAATCACTTTGGCTAAGTGCAGTTTTTAAGCAGAATGATTTTTCCAGATTTTTCTCATCCCCTCTTGTTTCATTTTTGAGGAATGGGAATAGCATGGAAGACATTTATTTTCAGGGATGGATCAAGGAAAATATCTACTAAGGGTATAAAAAATATGAGGAAGGGGGTCTGGGGGCACTTACCCAATAAAATGTTAGGGATCAGGCTTTTTAGATTACCATGGAATGGCTATGTATCTCAATTTTCTTCTTTCAAAATTCTTGTGTGACACCATGCTAAATTATAATATGAAGTAAATATTTTGTGAAATGTGCAAAACAAAGCACTTTTACAAGAAAAATGCTGTGCACACATGGTGAGAGCCATTCTTATTGGAAGCTGCATTTTGCCTACTGAAAGTTTGTGCACACTATGTCAGCACTCTTGCATGCATGCACAAATTTTTTAATTGTCCCTGCACCCAAGAGATCTTGTCGAGAACTACCATACTCTGCAGACTGGCCCTCCAGTTTGCATTCCTTAATTTTGCAGAGAGTAAGTTTATTATACAGCAAACTTTGGTGGGATCAGGTCTAGAGAAAAATCTTAAGCAAGGGGAAGGGTTTGGGGCTACCTCCCAGATATTTTGACATCATTGATTTTACATTTCACATTTTCCTAGTTCCGAGTTGACCAGGCCTTGCTTAAGTGTGCGAGTGTGTAAGCAGGGCTGGCAGGCAAACTATGCTGATCAAATTACATCTGCAGGCACATCTGAAAAAGCAGTCTTAGATAGACTTGTTCAAATTTTTCAATTGTTTAAGAATTTAGAGAAACAATTCAGCTACAAGTTTCACCATGTTAAAATTAAGCTTTACCGCTCTGTGAAAGTGATTTATGTAGCAAAAAGAGAATAATAGATTTTCCTAGCAGCAAGAACAAGATGTCCAAAGATCTTGATATGATTATTTATTCTTCTTGCATTGCTGCAGCAAACTATCAGTTGAATCAGTCATTGATTGAAGGCTTCCGTGTAAAAATTGAAGGCTACCAATCTGGATGGAGCGTGCAAAAGATGAACATTGTGATTGCTGTTCATGGTTAAAAGTTTGAAAATGCTGAATTTTTTAATATTTTAACCATTACTTATAGTATCCAACAATATCAAGCCAAAAAACAAACTGAAAACCAATCCACTCGTTTGTTGCTTAAATAAAAGGACGCAATCGCTGCAAATTTTCCCTTCTCTGTTGTAAGCTAAAGTTTTTTTAAAATTCTATAATGCTATTTTTGTTGATAAAGCCATTCACATTCTAAAGTAATTTTTTGTTAATGGTCTTTGCGTAATTAAACTTTACTTTATGTCTTATATTTTAAACAATTTTATATCCTATGCATTGCATATGAAACAAATCTTGCAGGCACTGAGGTCTGGAGTTGATGTCAAGGAGGTCTGGAGTTGATGTTATTGATTTTGAACTTTGCTAATTGAAGACCTTTGTCAAAATTTGACCTCATCAGATTTTAAGTCATCATGCTGAAATTAGTCTATACTGAAAACATAATGACTTTGGTCTCGAGTAACTAGGTTTTTATTAGGAATATTTAGATATTTCTAAAGATTTTACTAGGATTTGCTGTTCAGTGAAATATTGATATGAAGTTTGATGTTTGTTTCTCTGTTATGGTGCTAGCATTAAGCTTTGATAGAGAAGGGTTTCCGTTGACATTCAAATAGAGAAAATGAAAACTAATGGATGAAAAATTTTAAAAATCATTTCATGACAGAGTCTACCCACATTTGTAATATGCATACTTGGATGATACAGATATTAGGAATACAACATGCATTAAAATTGGAAAAATAACAAACATAAAGAGGAGTATCCCTGTTACTAGGGTAGTTTAAAAAAAATATTTTTTTGAAGTTTGAATTTATTTTTCACAAAGCTTGAATTTCAATAGGAACATTTGAATATTCATTATTGTTTGTTAACTTTGTGTTGAATCTTTACAGAATACAGCAAAGATTTCTATATGGTTGCCTAAAAGATACTATAACATGCCTTGTTTGGCCTTTGTGTGCAATTTATGGCATCAATTCTTAATTTTCTCACAAAACCCAGGCAAATAAGAAAAGGGAAGAAAAAGGATTTTGGTAATGAAGTTTAGGCCTTTTGTGAAAAAATTTCCAGAAGGTTGCTAGACAGCCAGCATGTCCTTCCAACTTAATAATAGAAAATAAAGAAGGTCCTCAAGGTCTCAAGGAGCATATAAGGCTGATGTTGATGCATTACATCAAAACTCACACCCATGTGCCTTTTTTCTCAGCTTAAGATGCTAGCTAATCGCACAAGAAATACAAGAGTATGCAAAATTTTGTCTTATGTTTGAGGCATAATTTGCATCCAGTAGTTTATTCTATTCTGAAAAACATATAAGTGGCTAACTAAGTCTTGTGCTTATGGAATTTACAAATGTTCAACTCTTTTATCGTTCTATGCAGAAAATTTCTTATCAGTGGCTTGATTTGAAGTAAAGCTTTGTGGAGAGGTACAGAAGTACCGCTATCTGTTTAATTCTAAGGGATCATAAGGATTCTGGGAAAGTTACTATTTCTTGGACTGAGATTGCATGGCATTAGAGCTACCCATTGATCTTTGCAATAAAAGAAGCTTTATGTATGGGAATCAGTGACAACAAATGCAAATAGCAAAGTATTCATAGGCTGAATATACAAGCAAGTTTTATGTTCTTTTCTTTTCTTTCTTCTGAGCACGTAGAGGTGCAAAATAAACTTTCTTGCTGGTATGTCTTGAAAAACTATGAACCAAAAGATCTTATGGATAGGCATGTAAATACTGAGGAGGGTGCCACACCTCCAATCTTTGAAATTCTTTGAATTAGTCCAAAATTTGAGTGTAATCTGAAAACCGAAGGCTTATTTATGCCAGAAAATAATATATTAACATGATGCTTATGTTTAGAATTTTCTTGATTCTGAAAAAAATGACTGACCTGTATAAGTTTAAGGCTAAGTGCAATTTAAGTAGAAAATAACATAATTTGCTTTTCAAATATGCATGCTTTTCATAATTTGCTCCCCTTTTCAAATTTTGACTATGCTTTTCCCTATAAATCATATTCTCTTTGGCACACTGGCAGCCATGTTTCAAAGCTCATGTTTTATCTTTCCAGGTGACTTCATCCGATGATATAAGAGTTGCTATTCAGTTGGCTAAGGAAAGATTTGGTCCAATTACAGCTGCAGTAAATTGTGCTGGTATTGGCATTGCTGTCAAGACACTCAATAAGAAAGGACAGGCCCATTCTGTTGAAGAGTTCAATAGAGTTCTTCAGGTAATACTTACTTCCATCACCAAATGAACTGTCTTTGATTATGATAATGATTACAAGGAATGATTTTTCCCGAGATCTCATCCTATCTTGCATTTAATAAGATAGTTTGTTAAGAAATATTTATTAAGTTAAGGAATCTTTCTCTATAGAATCTAGAAGTATCTTTAAGGGTTTAAAGGAAAATTGATGACAAAGAAAATATTCTAAGGCTAGTCATGTTAGATGCTAAAAATGCCATTTTGCTTATGAAAAGGTTAGCAGCAATTTTTGTGAAATTTTAAGCTCGTGCTAATGACTGTTTCGCAAAATTTTCTCTCCAGCAACATTTAAAACCTTTCATCAATAACAGACTTCCTGTTATCATTGTCCTTCAAAGAAGAACCAGATTCTAAAGATCTGTTACATTCTTTAGAAGATCACTTTCCAATTCGTTCACCTATCGGTTTAAGCAGATATTGTCTTGATAATATATAGATTTGAACCCATTGATTTCAGATTTTACATTTACCTACTATGTTACAACCAGTTGGCAGGATTGCTTCAATTCTACCATGCTCCCTCTTGCCTTCTCTATCCTTTTTTCCAAACTGTTGCTCTTTTTTCCCTTCTTCTTTAGTAATGTTGTCTTAAGCATTGGGATCAGTCAATATGACATTTAATTGATTATAGGCTTCAAGTATTCAGCTTAATTTTATCCCAGTTATTTATATCATTAAAAAATGAATTTGCTCAGTGTTTGAGATCAATATCTGTTGGTATGACCCTTCCATAATTCCTAACATGTAAAGATGCTACATTTTCAAAACAGTCACACAATTTCTTTGTAACTTATGACTTGGAGCATTGGTGACCTACATATATTGATAGTGAGGACTTTTTAGACTCCTCACTAAAATATCTTATGTTAAATGGTTGTGGATTCTTCATTGTTGCTTTTTACATTCTGACTAAGAAAATAAGCTATTTTTCCCTTTCTAATTTTTTCCCCACTTAAAATTTGATCTTTCCCTTCATTCTCAGTTTCTCTTGTTCCTCAAATGGTTTCTTTTTTGCTTGTTTCACTCTGTTTTAGTTTTTTGCCTGTTTTCCTATAATATCTCGTCTTTTATTGCAGACTTTGATACTGATTAACTTTATGAATCGATTTTTCCTCTGCGATATAAGTAATGTTCGTATTTAGATTAATGCCGTTGGATCATTCAACATGATACGACTGGCAGCTGAAGAAATGGCTAACAACAAACCAAACGAAGAAGGAGAAAGAGGAGTGATAATCAACACGGCAAGTGTAGCTGCATTTGAAGGTCAAATGGGACAGGCGGCCTACTCAGCATCAAAGGGTGCAATTGTTGGCATGACACTCCCAATTGCACGTGACCTTGCAAGATATGGCATCCGAGTTAACACCATTGCACCAGGTAAGCCCAATTACAGTACGGTCTGACTGAACATTCTAAGGGTGCATCGTGAGACAAAATGAACTGCCAGTCTATGCATTTTTCCAGCCTCATTTTGTTGCACAAATTTTTAACACATAAGTCCTTGGTGATTGAATTTCTTAGCAAACCATTTTGAGCACATGGCCAAATATCTAGAACGCAAACATCTGTATAGGCTAGTTATAATTGTTTGCCGTGGAAATGAAATATTTACGTAAAATTTGCAACGTTGCACTATATTGAATACTGTTTCCTAAGATAAACTTTGTGAAAATTGGAAAAATAAGTAGAATGGTCAAATAACAGTGTGAATTAAACAAAGCTGGTGAATATAAAGACAAAAATACAACAAAGAGCAAAGGGCAGTTGAGCCTTTTTTTCTAGCAGATGAACATGCTGTACACTCTAAAGACACTTTCATTGTTAAGGTTATCCCTCGGGACATTTGTTAAGAAAGACTAAGCTTGTGGCTGGAGGGCGAAAATGTTAGCTGAAATGTTTCTCCTCCGGAAGAAGGAGGTCGTACAGGATAGGGAAAAAACACAAAAAAGGACAAAGGGAATGAAATCGGAAGATAAGAAAGGATAGCAGCAGAGGAAAGGAGAAGAAATAAAAAGGAGAACGAAAGATTTATACGGAGCAAGAGTGATAGAAAAAGGAAACTAATGGAAGGAGAAGAAGTAACTCATAAAAAATCAAGGAGGCATGAGCAAGAAATGAGGAAGAAATGTGATTAAAATAGAATGAATTTGAAGTTTTTTTACAATTGGTGTATAATTTTCTTAAGTAATAGGCCAATAGGCAGGAAAAGAAACAGTGAAGCAGATGGATGATGCAAAAAATATTAAAAACGAGCAGAAACAACCAGAGGATGAAAAAAGATAAGAAATAGGGGAAAAGAAAGAAAAAAACATGTTTGAGAAGCAATTCTAGAACCTGGAATGTACCTCAATAAAACAAAGAAAATATTGAAAATTGGTTTGCTTATTTGCCAACGTTAGATAAAGGTTGAGACAGTAATACAAATATGAAGTGTTGTCATTTTGAAGAAAATTCAAGGCCGTATTACTCGGGTCTTTTTAATGTACGACAGACGAAATGCAGTGCCTTCCCGCCGTTACTTCCGCCTTTTTGTTCGTTTTTAAAAGCATCGGACTATTTCATTTTAATAAACAAAGGGCTATTTTAGCTTTATGTCAAATGCAGTCATTATGTCAGAATGACTAAAGCTGAATTCACACTAGAAGCGGCGCGTCGCGGCGCGTCACACAGCGTTTTTCAAGAATGGAATTCAAGCGTTCATATCTAGTGCGTTTCTTTGCGTTTCATTTAAAAAAATACAATAGCAGTGATATTGGACTTGATTTCAGTTTAGGTCTCTTGAGATGAAACTCGGATTTGCTCTCTGTACATTTATTTCATTTAACATTGCCCTGGCTCATTCTACGTTCTATCTTTATCGGGTCAGCGAAAATCTGTTTCAAATAGTCATTGCAAAAAGCTTCGAGGGAAGCATTCTGTGTGACCGTACTCTGCAGTTCAAGAATATTTGTACGAAATAGTGTTTCTTTAGCGATATTGGCTCAGGCACCAATTTAATAGAACGCCATTTGAGTGTTTTCAAAAGCCCGGTCATGCCTCTTGTCCCACTATTGTCTACAAAGAAAGAAGAACAGCTTGCTTACAAAACTTTTCTATTGTTCTGATGCGGCACATAGCGGAAAAGTTGGATAAATCCAACTTTGCCGCATCGTGACGCATTGCCCAAAAAACGCGATGCGCACGCAATACGTCAAAAAACGCGAACCTTATTTGGGCAGCGGCAAAAAAAACGCGTCTAGTGTGAATTGAGCTTAAGTCCTTGATGTCGTCTATGTTCTTGGGTCCAGTTAATGAATCATTTTTGGTATTATCGTACTTGTAACAAAAAGTTAATATGGCAAAGTTACACAACTAAACTATTGTAAAGCACTTTAAAACGGTTTTCCATAGCCCAAGTCGATTTAAAAAGCAAAACAATAGCTAAAACTGTTGAGACTATTGAGAGAAGAAATGCTTCTCGAATCTGCTTCCCAAGTACTTTGTACAACAAGCTTATTGTACGGGAATATATGAAAGTGAACAAGATAAAATGAGAATTCAAAAGCAAAATTCCTCGGAGAAAGATCCTTGATCGCAGGAAAAAGCTCAAAATCTTAGCCGTAAGGCAGCTCTGATTTTAATCCTTCTCAGACTTCGACCGTTCATTCATCCTCACGTACCTGCTCTGTTTGTTTTCATTTGTAGATTTAGATTCTTCAAATCCTTTTCTCGTTTCTTCTTGCAGGCCTGTTTAGAACCCCATTGCTCGCTGGCCTGCCTGAAAAAGTGCAAAACGAACTTGCCAAAGCAGTTCCGTTTCCAAAAAGACTCGGCTCGCCTGATGAATACGCCCATCTTGTTCAGTCGATTATCGACAACGTTATGATAAACGGGACAGTGATCAGAATCGACGGGGCACTGCGTATGCAGCCTTGAACGTGTAAGAAGAAATTTATCAATCCTTGACAGAATTTGATAATTTTACACTTAGAAGAATGCATAACAAATGATAAACGTGTTTCAGATATACAGTTATTTTATATAGAGCAAGTTTCTCTGTTTGTTTTGAAACTCGACGAATAAGAAATCAGCAAGAACAAAAACGCACAGAATTCTACACGATCGATAAGCCTAAGGAGGAGTATATTAAAGATTCACACAGTGTCTAGTAAAGAGCCAGTCCTTTTGAACAATACGAATTTGCCACACTGTACAAAATAAACACACCCAACATCTGTTCAATATGAGAAGCGATTGCCTAGCACGTTCTAACATGAAACATTGATACAATTTTCAGCATGGTTTGCTGGTCTTCTCAACATTCGAGAACCTTCTTTTAGTTGTTTCTGGGCAATGCAGAAGAAGTTTCACTTCCTAAGGCTCTCTTTGAAATACAAAACAAGTACATAATAGTTTTATCTTCATGACTGCAACATTCCCAAGTACCCATCATTCTACAAATACAGGTACTATCTACTTGTAGTGCTAATTAAATGTACTATGCCTGCCAAAAGTCCTTGGAACACCCTGAGATTTCTGTGAATTCGCGTGTTCCTTTCTATTTCCATGTCAACAAGGAGGGTGTTGCCCCCCTTCCCCCTCATACAATGTTGATTCGCTAGCTGAAAACCATAGCTATATAAAATGTATCACTTGTACATGTAGGATTATTCATATTTCCGTGGCACAACATTGTACAAGGGGTGAGAGGATGTTGCAGCTCGTTCACAACGTAAATTATAGCAAGTGTTTCAAGACTTTTGGCAGGCATTGTTACTCCACAGCAGAGCGCTAAAACCAGCCTGTAACAGAACCCTTGGGTCAATTATCCATGGATCTGAGCAACTCTGCTATAGAACGGTAATTCTGATAACCAGGGTTGGAGCAAAATGTTGTGCAGATGTAAAATTTGAAGGCAATCATAAGAACCCTTCCATTCTTCTTTCAATTGTTTTAAAACTGTTTCGCCACAACAAGAGTGTAATGATTACAATAGTAGAGCTATTCAAATATTTAACTACAGGTCTCGTGGCGCAGAAAATTTCTTGATCGTAGTTATTGACTCATAATAAGAGTCTCGAGGCAGAATTTCCCAACAAAACATTGCTTTAGTAAACAATTATTCAAACTCTGAACGGGAAAAAGCAATTTGCACTCATTTTTCTGGCATGTCAAACCTGCATTTTTCTCGTTTTTCTAGTATTGCCGTCCCGTTATTTGACCCAGGTGTTTTATATTTTCAAAGGTTCTGACATTCTCTAAGTAAGCTTTTGTCTTAAAATTTCTCCAGAGCATTTTCTAGACTTTTGCCAAATTGGACCATTATAAATTTTATAATTTACAATGGGCTAGCATTTCCGTCTTTTAGTATATTAATTTGAAGGCAATATTTTTCTCTCTATCTCATTCATCTGTTTAAGATTTACTTAGGTTTAAAAGGTTAATTTATTAGGTTTGATATCTTAAAGAAATCTTAAACATTCGTCAGCCTTTCTTATGCAAGGAATGCTGTCCATTAATTTGATTTAATGCCAGGTGCAAATGGGCATTTTCAAAACATGGAGTTCTAATTGATATTGACATTTCAAAGCAAAGTGTTTAAATATTTTTAACTTCGTCACAATCATAATCATAATCGTGATTGACCCCATTTTTTCATGATCATCCTAATCACCATGATCGTCATCGATGTGAATCACCAATCGTCATTAACCTCGATAATGCCAATCACAATCATGATCATCAAAACTGCTGACTCAATAAATTTTATTTAAAAACGACGGTACGCTGTCAGTCATCATATTCAACTTTCCTCAAACAAAATAACTTCCTCTTTTTATCAAAAGAGGCAACTTTTCATCGTATTGACAAAGTATTCCAGAAACCACCCTTGCGTTAATGTCAGGGCTTGATAAAGTTCTAAAGTCATTAAATTTATATAATGTCGCGCGCATTTCATTATCTATAAATTAAGTCTTCATCCTAAAAGTTAGGGCATTGTGTATAACGAACTTGATCAACCACGGTTTATCGCATTCAGAAGTTAATACTACAATGCCATTTATTTCTTTATTTCAAAGTGGATCGTGAGTTGAGCCATTTGGAATCGCAGACTTTCGGGTGACTGAAATATCAAAACGCCTAAACAGGTTCAGGATGTTAAGATTCACTCTATATGATTTATGATGTTAAGGAAATATTGCAGACTCTTCTAATGTCAAAGATCCTTCTATTTCTACGATGTTGCTTGATTTACATGACGTGTTTTTGAGGGTCTTTAAAAGTTCTTTGCTAGCTTGTCGAACTTCATATAAATGAGAGAACCATCAACAAGACGTGTTTACAGCATGGATCCATTGTATAGCGCTGAGTCATTTTCAACGTGAAGTTCCTGAAGTCAAATAAAGATATAGGTAATAGTAATTTCATTGCAAATACCATTCATTTTTTATCTTCAGATATAGACTTGTACAATTGACCTCTGGAGAGTCCTAGTTTGCTTATAGGCCCAGTTTGTATTGATGACAAAAATTAGGTAGAAAATTAACGAAAATTGTTTCAGTAGTAATGAAAACAATTATTTGTATTGGATCGAGGTCATTTTTCGGTCAGGAGTGAAATGCACGAGGAAACAAGAATCAAACTGAAAGTATTTTGAGCAGATGTGTCTTTAAACGTCCTATGTAATAGTGGAAGGCAGAATATATTTCTGGGACGTTATTTTAATCTTTACAGACATTGTGATCAAAATTCTTCTAGCTCAGGAGATCTTCCTCAAAAAGGACATAACTGTTTTTGAGTAAGAAATCTGGAGATTGGTTCCTTACATACTAGTGCATTACATTATAATTATTTCAGTTATTTTGTCGTTATCATTGGCAAGAGGACATGAGTTTTAATGACAAGGAGCACCATGTCTTTACTTAGAGACATTGTTAAGCCTGAATGGTGTTTAATCCCTGGCCCTTCCTCGGCATACTACAATTTGTACCTGGAAAACTTCAGCTTTCCCGTCTTGAATATGTTGTGGTTGTTCTTGCTGTTCAAGGCTATTCGTACTGTTGTCAGGTTTCCTTTGCAATATTGTCTAGTGGAACTGCCCCATAAAGCCACCCTGGAAGTAGAGACATGGCTCAAGAAATGTAACAAGCTTCAATATAGCGAGAGGGTCACTTAGTGTGCCTAAAGGGATTTACCTGTATATATTTACCATGCGGCAACTAAAGGGAGATTTCCAGAAGAGGGTAGATTCAAAGTTTTTAATTCCTTTGGATTAAGACTTCAGAAGTACATCATTGCTAGAACCAAATGACTTTAAATTAGCCAATAATTTCATCGGCCATCATAAATAGAAGAACTTTTTTCCAGATTACCCACACATTCTGCTCAAAACGTCTAGGAATTTTAAATCAGTTCACAATATTGGTATCTGTTGTCAAGAGCTAGGTCACATCGGCATATGGCTCATTTGGCATTTCTAACGGTGCAGAGTCTGACAACATGAATGGGAATGATATGGGCAACTGCCCAGAATGCATTTCGCACGTAATTGTATAGAGCTGAGTCGAAATTATTATCAAAATGAAAAAATTGTGTTGAAACTTCAGCTTCTAGCCATGAAGAATTGACAGGGACTGCTTGCTGAAGTTATATTAGCTTTTAACACTTAAAAACCCAATCGAATCTAAGAAATAGTTTGATTAGGCAAATTTAAGTAACAAGACAATTTTTGAAACTTGTTCGAATGCAACTGCGTCAATTAGAGTCAAGACTGCTTTCAACGTTTTTATGAAGCTATCTTGATAAACAATGTCTAAATGACCTTTTGTGGTGTAGATAAATCGAAGCGAGCGCATAAGGACCTAGGTTTATAAACACAGCCTGCTTAGATTCTTGTAAAATGAGGTACATCCTGCAAATGGTGTATAGGATCTGAACATTGGACTTAAAAAAATGCTAGAGAGCATTAACGAGAGTTGAAGGTTGGGCATCCCTTCTCCCCAATCAACACCACCCCCCCCCCCAACGCCCTCTTGCCATTCTCGCAAGGAATGCAAGATCGGAGACAAGGCTTTTATCCCTTGAGATAGAATATGCTTGATATCTTAAAAGAGGCTGGGCAACATAGGGGCCAAGCTGTTGCGCAATGTTTAGTCATTTTCAAGATTTTGGAAACACATAAAAAGGGAATCGAAGATAACTCAGAAGGCTTCTGTTGCAGAGTCTTCTTTTACTTTCCCTTAATTTCTATTTACTATTTGGAACAAACCTTCATGCTGAATATAGGTCTCGATACTTTTGGCTAGATGTAGGGGCTACCCGCTTTCCTATGCAATCGTAAACAACTTTTGGGTGTGGCAAAAATATTCGGCAAGGGCAGTACAGAAGAACGTCCGAGAGGAGTGTGGGATCTCCTTACAAAGAAGTTTTTCCCAATAAACGTCGTCACATTCCAAACTCTTAAAAGATCAGAAAAGTAGAGATATTGGCTGCACAATTTTCAAGCTTGCAATATGCAGACTTTGCTATTTTTACTTCTTGAAAAAGGATTCATAAGGGTTGCAATCGACTCAATAACATATTTAAAAGGCATCCGTGTAAATTTACTGCAATATGGAGGGACCATTGTTCTCATAAAAAAATTTCTGGGGGCTCCCATTTTGTCATCCATAAAACCCAATATGGTCATCTATTTAAAGGCGAATTCAACAATAATAGTCTGAATATCAATGGAACCATCACCTAATTCCAAAACAGAGGATGAAGTCGAGATGAGGTATGCATGATAACAGTCACGTCACAAACGTTTTTTGCATGAAACTTATTACGTTCGAGACCTGAACTGGTTCCTAATTGAATGAAGACAAACTTTCGACGATACCAAAGAATTCCTGTGCTCGTCTGTTTCAAAGACCAGTCAATTATACTACAGAGAAACACTGTTTCTGACTTAATGAAAGTTTCGAACAGATGTTTGAATAGAATTTGTCTTTAGCATCAGTGCACTTGCACAAAAAATTGATGGTGTTTTCAAGGGCAGCCATCTGGGGGATCAAGCCTTTTATAAAGAGAAGGACAATAGCCTAGTCTTTTAAACAATGGAAGATCACTGGGACTGGAGGGGCAATTACTGATAGCTTGATTTTTCTATCTATCATTTATCAATTTTTGTTCTGAAATTTTTATGAATCATCTGATTGTGCATTGAACATAAGCTTCACTTGTTCACCTTTCCAAAGCCATTTTACCCCATTTGTTTGCCAAGTGATTTACAAAACTAACCAGCATAGATCAGCGCTAATTTGTCTCAAGAAATAATTTGTTAGAAATAACAGAAGCAATTGTCTATTCACTAAATCCTTACATATTGTTTATACATGAGCAGATCGTAAACCCAACGTTAGCAACTCGTAATTCTTAGTAGAAACTCATTCATCGTTGAGTACAGCTACAGCAACAAACATGTCACTTGAATAGCGTTGTCGTTGATATCTTCCGTTCAAATACACTCTAAGTGAATCTATTAGCCTACTGCTTTTAAATATTCCCGATGCAGTCAGCTTTGTAGTTATAAAAAGTAAAAAAAAAAACCTGAAATGAAGTTTTATACTCGAAATATATTTACAATTTCCTGAAAAAGGGATAAAAATATAAAGTCAAGCTTCAGAAATTGTCGAGAAACCCCGAAATAATCCATCAATCGTAATACTGGAGTTCGTTTCCATAGCAATGCAGTTGATGGCTGAGGGATATTGAACGCGATGAGCTAGGTCAAACTTTAACAGCTCCTTGGATCAAAAGATTTATTGAAAACAAATTTAGGAAACTCATTTGTTTATACTTTAAATCCAAAGACAAACCGCCACGCCAGCCATGACGTCATTCTGTAGTCATTCGGCCCAGACTGTTTGATCCTCGAGTGAATATTCTTTTCCGTAAACATGTCCGAATACTATATCCACTCAAATTATCTGGCTTACTCATGTGTACAGATGCCATTAATTTGTTGTTCTTGAGTATTATTTGTATACCACCAAGGATGGTTGCTATGTCTCATCCACCTTTTCATGACGTCACGATCGAGAACAAGCTATCAGCAAATTCTTGGCATTTTTCCTGCTTTAAAAGTAAATACGAAAGGAAGTCGAAGTGTAATAATAGTATGAGTGGGTATCGTTTGCAACAAGGGTAGAAATATCTGAATCAAGAGCCCACAACCGCCCGTTTCCTTCAATTTGATTGCGACCAACGCCCAGGACTCAACACCTCATACCCACACTTTAACTGTATGAGCGTTGCGTTGGATAAAGTTTCCTGTGGAAATATATTACAAAGTTGTTTACAAATAATGCATGTTGTGCTGTTGCATTCGAAAAAAATATAAATTTAATAAAAGAAACCTAATTAGCTCTCATTTGGGCTTTCTCGTTTCTCGTTTAAGCCCTGGCAAAACGACTAAACATTTCACTAAACATTTCACACAACATTTGTTTAGTGAAAATTTTAGTGAAAGGTTTATTCGTTTTACCATCCTGTTTAATGTTGTTTAGTAGTGTTGAGTGTTGTTTAGCAAATGTTTTCCAGGGTTAAACATTTATTGTGCTAGCGCAGGCGCCGTAGATGTGGGAATCCCGAGGTTTTCCAGGGTTTTTCTTGGTTTTCTTGTCTCTACGTGACCCAAAATCTCTAGAATGCCTTCATGAGACATTTGCTTTGTCTCCTTGTAGGCTACTGTGTCTTCCTCAACAGTCAACTTTGTTATCGATGTTCTGAAAAGTATTTTCTTTTCCCTTTCTTTTATCAAATTCTTATTTTTACCCACTTCTTGCATTTGAAGTCTTTTATGCAGACATACAACGAAAGAAACAGAAAGCAAATTTCTATGCAAGATCCCCTACAAGCCCACAGCGTCTTACACTGGTCGCAGTTCAAAAAAGTTGGGCAAAGTTTAATGAAAAGTTTAGTCATGTTTTGCCACCCTCGCTAAACTTCGCTCAACTTCACTAAACAAATGTTGAGTGAAATATTTAGTTGCTTGCCAGGGCTTTACGTGCTTCTTAATTTTTGATGGATGCTCTATTTGTGAGATTAATCAACCTGTTCTCAAAAGTATGTTTAGATTCTAATACCCATATAGAAAAAATTAACAGCTGAAATTGAAGACCATGTGGTAACCCTAACAAAAGGTACACAAGTGTAACGCTTTGGCGCCAATTAATAGCCTATCGTATGGCCTAAAAAGCACAAGACCTAAGAGCAATCAGAATGGCATATTGTCTTTGCTCACTTTTTCAGTTATGAATTTCTTTCAAGTTAAATCAGTGCACAATTTTTTGTGAAATAGAACAGCTCTCTCTACAATACAAAATTGACTCAACAGTGTCCTTCCTTGCTGCTTTTTTTTCTAGATTGATTTGCTTATTTTCTACCTAAATTCTAGTTATATATTTTGTTCCCTGAAGAATCTAAACCTGACTATCATTAATTTATTTCTTATAGAGATCAAATCTCCAATATTTCTGTCCAGCCAATTACAGCATCGTATCAACATATATTCAGTTTTTACCTGGCTTGTTGCTTGCAGTTATATGGCATTCTTCTGATTACAATTTTAAAAACATTTAGTACCAGATTAGCTTCGTTTCTTTGGATATATTTAGATTTAGAAGCTGTATAGGCCTATACATAATTTTTCGAAATTGAAGAAATTAACAGCCGTAATAACAAGAGCAGCGGTAATGACGACAACGCTAACAACAACAACAACAAATACCTTACGGTTGCGCATAAGACCTGTTTTAGAATTGGCAAATTGTTACAGTGTCCCAGCAGCCTGAATCAAAATTGGTTGGCCCTCTTCGATCCCCTCCCCCATCCGTGTCAATTGTACCCCTGGCGTGTCCAATTTTCGTGGAAATTTTAACTTAAGTCAAAGTAATCGTTATAGAAAACTTATTCTTTTTTGGTGGGAGAGCACGCGCAGAGGATGTACAAAGAATGAACATACAATGACAACGTTGTTGCAGCCTTCTCTGCTATATCAACGTTGACGCAAAGATCTTGCACATGGGACAAAAATGCCACCGCAAAACTTGCTATTTTGCTTCAGTAGGTCGTCATACCACTGTAGAAAATCAAACCTCTTTGAAGTCGTGCTTCGCAAGTATTGTCAGTAACGACTTGCTAGGCAGAAGCCGGCCCCCTAGAAGTATTATAACGGTGTTGGGGTTTCTTCCTGACTTCATTCAAAGGTGTTTATTACATGGCCGAAATTTCAAATCGCAACCTATTTCCTTGCCTTATCATCAGCATATTATCTCAGAGTACATTGGGGTTTTTTCTCGATTTGATCTCAGTGACCTTGCGGAGAACTTATTTAGATCAGTCTTGGGTTATCAGGAATTATCCGGTTTTCCGCCCATCGGATAATTTCGGAGAATTTAATAATGGTATAGCCCATGAGCCTTATTATGTCAATAATGCCCCCTCTGTCATCATCACTGACTTTTTATTATAATTTTGCTTCAAAAAGCCCTGCTAATGAACTATTTATTTCACTTGTATGCTTCTTTAATAGGTGCTAGAAAAAGAAAAGCGCTTGCTCGTTTTCAAAGAAAATCCTCCTAAGAAGGTGACAAGGAAGAGGATGGCCATTCGCATGCGCTGTTGCACGCTATCGAGAGAGATGTGAAGGAGAAACGTCGTTTATTCTATATAATGAGCTCGGCGTCTTTTCCAACTTTGCTGAAAAAACAGCTTTTTTGGTGCTTGAAAAAATTATCTCACTAAATTTTCAAGAATTACTCGAAATTATTATTTTGGAGACATTTTAAGGGAAATGCTTAGAGTAGGAAATTATAAGCTATCCCTTATAAATATTAAAATATGTGCAGTACCAATGTTGGACACTTTTCGCAGTCAGAAAATTATTCCTTTCAGGGTTGCAAAAACTTTGAATAACTCATATAAGAATACAGAGGCTTGAGGTTGGAGAAATTAAATAAATTCGTCGAGAATAATAACAAGGCTTGAATTTTATCGACTACTTGACTTTTCGTTCATCTGACTTTTTTGAGCAAATAAAGATGCGTGACTTTGAAAAAAATTGTCTATCAAACTATCAAAGTATGCCTATCAAACTTATGTTGCCCTAATAGGTTTCATTTTAAACATTGTTATAGGATATCAAAGATTAGAACTCTTTCTCTAGGCTTACAGAGTTTACATGCTGTTTTGCTAAACCATGGAGAAAGCCAGTATCAAAGATAAATTATTTAAAAATAGTTTTAGGCTCAGACTCACATGTTTAAGCTCCATAAAAACTTAAGTAAGCCCACATAAAGTGTAGCTCCCTTGCTTAGCATTCTTATAGAAGAAATGAAAAAGAATTTTAGAGTGTGGCAGGACCTTTTGTAAAGCAGTCCTCTTGACAGATGGAGCTACTTGTAGAAATAATGGGAAAACGTGGCATAATTTATTATGTTCAAAGAGTAATGCCGGCGTTGGGCAACTCATTTCCAGGTGTTGATTCGTAAACTCGTTAATTGTACCCCTTTTTATTACTTGATTCATTGCTAATTACCATGTAATTCTTTAAGTGTTTCTATTTAAATGGGATCGTTTCTATTTCCATTTCAATTCCAAGGTCGTTAGGATACTTTCCCCTTTGCCTTGTTTGTTTCTCGTGTCGTGCTCGTGGCTTGAGTAGATTTACGTTGTGAAACTTTTTCTAGAGTTTTTTAACTTTAATCAATCCAGACTTAATGAAGAATAAGTAGTGTTTACAGCGAGTTCAGATATCTTTCGTGCAAACCTTCTTCATGAAGGATTGTCTCATGTCGCACGTAGGCTACGTAAGTGACAAAACAGAGGCAGTTTCTTAAAATTTTTCATACCTTAAGCTTAAAAATTAGTTGAAGATTAAAATTCCAGAAAAAGGTGATTAGAATTTTTTATTAGCGATATTTCGTTTAAAAAGTTTGCAGCATATAAGAAGTACACGATTTTTTCATTAAAAATTCTGAGTACTGAAAGCTCTTAAATTTTTGTACGAGTTGAATTTTTGGGTGGCGGTAGAAAACCATCAAAGTGCAGCAAATTATCCTATCTTATCAATGTCCTATCAAGGGATAATAGCTTGACAATTAGCCCATAGCATTGCATTAAAAAAACTGGCATCAATTTCTTCCCTGAAAAATATAGGAAATCTTTCTTGACATTGTTTGCTAGAACTGGGCGTTTTCTGTCCGCTCGGCCGTTCATTGTAAAGGTTTATTACAAAAAACATGTGTAAGAAAAAATTAAACTTTTTGCGACAACACAAAGCAGTTCCCGAATCACTTGGCCTTGCACAGCCTAGAAGGCCCTTATTGATCTTATTGATAAGGCCCTTATCGATAACAATACTCTTAGTATTGACAAGTTTTTACCCTGTATAAATATTCTTTTTATTAGGGATGAACACACTGAAAAGCTCAAAACTCAGTTAACATCTCAAGGCTTCATCATTTCATTCCTGCTTGAGCATTCATATACAAAGTTAACCTCACTCTGGTCTGCAGCTCAAAGTAAACTTCCAAAAAACATCTTCAACTTTACGATAAGGTATCTCAACAACACACTAGCCACAAGGAACAACCTCTGCTTATGGAAAATTAGCTCTTCTCCAGATTGCTCATTCTGCCTTCAGCCTGAATCACTTCTTCATGTCGTAGCTGGATGTAACAAATACCTTGAGCAAGGGCGTTTTACTTGGAGGCACAACTCTGCCCTGCACTTCATTGCATCATCATTTCAATGTATCCGAGATGTATTCATATATGCTGACATTCCCGCTTATTTATCACCATGTATCATAACTGGCGATTCGTTCCGTCCCGACATGCTAATCAAAACTGCTTCTAACTGTCTGTATGTCATCGAATTAACTGTTGGGTTCGAGACTAACCTGGACAATAACGCTTCGCGTAAAGCTGAGAAGTACCGTTCCCTTCTAAAGGAACTACGCCCTAAGTTCAAAAAAGTAAACTTTGTTAATCTATCTATCAGCTGTCTCGGTATCTTTGGTAACTCCTGTGATTCTTTCATCGATATGTGTGATGAACTAAAACTTGACTACCAACACCGTAATTTTATAATTAAAAAACTGTCAGCAATAATTATACGCACATCCTATTATATATTCTGTATGCGCAATAAGACTTGGACAAACCCTGAACTGCTCTCCTTCTAAAGATTCTTTGCACTCATATGATTTATTTAAATGTTATAACTTTTGTAAAATTAGTAAACTTGTCACCAGGCTAGCCGATAGTAACTACCTGTAAAGTGAGGTTACTGTTGTAAGTAGAAGAATATAAAATAAAAAATGTTTTCATAACAATTATCAAAGAGGATGAAGTTCCATAACTGCCACGCCCCCGAGCTTCAAAGTAAAGGGGTTATAGACAAAAAAGAGCTTGCTTACAAATTGCAATTATAAACAATTTATCTTACTAAAAATTGCAGGGGCAATATGCCCAGGCCCTATTGCTTAGCCTGTGATAAAATGTTATGTTTTTTCAGGTGTTTCGTTTACCGTTTCTTTGAACCCCACGCACTTTTACCCTCGATTTTAAAAAGTCTTTCCCCGCCATGAATTTCAAAGTGGGGGGAGCCAAGGCTAAAAATGTAGGGGGTCAAGGCTTCTTACCACTTTTATTGCAGTTTTAAAACTACTTGCTTCGCAAAAAAGTGGGGGGCTATGGCCACCCCCTCCCCCCTCAGTGGCATGGGCCCTGCTATAAGATATCTGGTTCCCTCTTTTTATACTTCAATATTGAGGTGAGGAGGGGTACATTGAAACAGCTCGCATCGCATTAGATTATTTTGCAAATGTCCGTTTGAAACTGAAACGTCGCTGTACAAAGAAATTCAATTGGACTCTCTTGCCCTCTTGGAGGTCTTACGTGATTTGTGTATTGCAATGAGCACTTTATGTTTTAAAACAGTAGTTTTAAATGCATGCAAAAGGATGAACATCTCGCTGTTGCAGTGGAGTCAGCAACGCTGTAATTTATTGAAT